>PVJX010001766.1:109535-149773 GCA_004027295.1 Dolichotis patagonum | reverse complement strand
TCCCAAAGAGACAGCCTGAGATGCTGCTTTCTGGGAGACTTCCTGGGCGTGAAGGGCGGGGCTACGAGGCCAAACAGACCTGGCCCAGATGCCGATCTCCAGGCAGTTCCCAGTCCCAAAGAGTCGCGCAGAGATGCAGGTCTGCGCAGACTTTCGATCCAAACAGCTCAGGCCACTCTATGGTCCGGGATTTTCGGGTCCCAAAGAGCTCTTTGTGCTTCTTTAAATCCATTACTTCATATCATTCTATCATATTCCACACACATTGTTCTCCAAGAGTAGGTAAGGCTGAGGATGAAAAATCTATTGAATATCTGAATGGATTTATTTTTAAACTCATAGTAGAGACAACAGCTTGAAAGGCAAGACTTTCTTGTATTCTCAAAGCTGTGCATTTTGAGAAAGAACAGAAGTATGTAGCCATTTCTTTGCTTTTGGTATGGTGCCCAGTATCCAGCCTTATGAACCAATTAAGCCACTGTTCAGGCAGTGTTTTCCAATTTGTGGGCTGAAACCTATTCTTGAATGACAAAAATGGATTTAATGGGACAAAATGCATTAGAAGAAAATGCAGTGCAGTGGGAAATATTGGAGTATGTTACAAGGTAATGGTAGATATCATTTCATGAAGCTGTTCTTTCATTTGTGCTGTGTGCTCCTAGAAAATAAAGCCACGTCCCTGAACACAAAGGGCCGTGGCTGTATAGAATCTCAAACCTGACACATTATTAATGACAAGGCCTTTGGGTTTGGTAACTTGCAAGTTATGAGCAGCCTCCAAAATGGCAGTTTCCAGGAAATGGTCAGGACATAACCCAGATGGGAACGCAGTGAGGACAGGGTGGTCAGAAGAAACTGCTCTTTGGGGATCCTGGCAAGGAGAAGTGTAGAGACAGAGTGCAGGGAGCAGGCCTGAGGGAAAATTGTTTGCTTCATATGGAGGAACCCAAGAATTTGTAGTAGGCAGATGAGAATAGCTTACACAGAGCTATCCTTGGGTAAAAACAAGAGCCAGTACACGTTGGAAACTTTTAAATTTCAGGTGGAAAGTGGTAGAATTAACAAAGATGAATGCTCAGGCGCCGCGGGGTGAAGAATGGGGAGGGGAGGGAGGTGTCTCACGGTGCCACCTCCCTGGGCCCAGCACTCTGGGTCTCCGCCCAGGAGCCCCGTCTCATTGGATGGCACGCACTCCTCTCCTGAGCCCACTTCTGCATTACCGCTCACCCCATCCCTTTCCCCATTTCACCACCAGTGAATTCCTTGGTCCCACCGGCCAAGTCTACACGGGAACTCAAATACGGAATCTCACTCTTTCGCTTCCCCAGGATGCAGGGCTTGGCTGTCTCACACGGGCACGCTTTGGTGGGCTGCCAGCCCCTCTGGCTGTGTCCAGGGGCCCAGGAGGCCATGATGTCACTTCCTTCAGGTGATTGTGGGTCGCCCAGCCTCAGTCTGGCAGGTGTTGGCCACTGACTTATGAAGAAGCGAGGCAGCGGGCACAGCAGCCTGGAGCACCCTCAGCTCGCGCGCTCCCCTCGGCATCACCCTGTAGGCAGCTCGGCTGGAGGAAGAAGCTCCATCCTGGCTCCTGGGCGGGTGCTTGGAGACCTTCAGAAGCAGCAGAATCCTGCAAGGGTGACAAGCTACCGCTAGAGGGCGCCTGAGACCTTGTATGTTTTTATGAGGGCTGAACCCAGGGCTGTGCGTGCGTGCATGCGTGTGTGTGTGTGTGTGTGTGTGTGTGTGTGCGCGCGCGCGTGAGCGTGTCCTGTAGGGGGAATGGGGAGGCTAAGGCAGAAGTGTAATAAAAGCAAATGCTAAAATACTTACATTTCCTAAACAGGCAAGTTAAAGAGTTGTTCTGTGTCGTGAAATGGGAGGAGTGCAGAGCTAAGACGGAACTGAACTCCTGTGATACATTTTATTATTTTTAGCTCATCAGTTATTTAACAAAAAAACAAGTGTTAGGGGCCGGGGATTTAGCTCAATGTCTTAAGCGCCTGCCTGGCAAGCGTGAGGTCGTGAGTTTGATCCCCGGTACCAAAAAAAAAAAAAAAAAAAAAAACAAGTGTTAGCCTGTTTATATTTCTGGCTACTGAAAATGATTTGGAAATTAGGACATTGCAGGAAATTAGGACCTGAACTCCTCCAGGAATCTGATTCATTCTTTTTTGTTCATAATTAGAAAGGTGAAAAGCAAGAGGCCCACCGGTTACCACACCCCTAGCTGGGTGCCCTGGGTCCAGCTGTGAAAAACACGGCAGGACCCTGGCACTCTCACAGAGCTGATATTTTAGATAAACACGAACACATAGAAAAACTGTACACCACTTCTCCATGATGTACAGTTCCGTTTCCGTGACAATCCCCTTCCCCTCACGTAGAAGTATGGGATAAAAAGATTCAGTAAGCCACCAAAGTTAGGTGCATGGCCATCTCTCATCAGGAGTAAAGAAGCAACACTGTGCATGTCCTTGAATCTCTATCTATCACCTTCCTCTTAGGTCATTTGAGAGTCAGGAGACACCAGCTGAAATGTGGGCTTCTCTCGAGACTGAAAGCCCAGTGGGCCAGAAAGTGAAATATGCAACTGAAAAATGAAAAAGTAAAGTATTCCGAAATGTAGGGTACCAAGGAAACTGTGAGAAAATCAGAATATAAAGATATTTGTAGGCATTGGCACATTTATTTCTCTAGCCAAGTCAAACGTCACAATTAAGTTAGCTTCCAGAAATCCCACATGAGGAAGTACACATTCCAGACTCGGCATGGAAAACACAGCTGGACTAGATGTCTGACCTGATCTGTCGGCGGGTGGGGTGCACTTTGCATCTGTGCGCATGCATGCACCCATTTGAGAACTAGTGTGGGAAAAAGCTGCTCCTGTGATGGAAGGCACTGGAACACTGACCTAATCTGCCCTCTTCTTCTCAGATACAGAAGTCAGAGCTGCAGGGAAGAGGCGATGCACACACAGAACGAAACCTGTCACCCACCACACCGACTTCCAGCTCACAACTCCATGCCATTGTGTCTGCTTGTGCAGGGTTTCGGGGGTTCACTGCCTTTCTTATCCGCAGTTCTCGTCCATGCTGAGGTGACTGAAGGGTGCTGAGCCCCTGGGCAGGGAGAGGTGCAACCTGTGACTGTGAGACTTGTGTGGAAAAGGGGTCTTTGGAGATGCAATTAAAGATTTACAATGAGATGATGTTGGATTAAGGCAGGCCCTACATTCAACATCTTGAAAAGAGAGGCTAAGAGAAGGGAAAAGAAGGAAGAGGAGAGGCGAGGCAAGGAAAGGGAGGAGGGAAGAGAGAAGGCAGTGTGGAGACAAAGGGTGGGGAAATGCACATATAAACCAAGGAATGCCGAGTGCTACCAGAATTCAGGAAAGAAGTATGGCATGGATTCTCCCTCAGGACATCCAGAGAAGACCGACCCTGCTGGCACCTTGAGTTTGGACTTCTGGCTTCCAGAACTGTGAAAGAATAAACTTCTGTTGTTTTAAGCTATCAAGTTTGGGGTACTTTGTTGTAGCAGCTGTTGGAAACATACCTGTATATTTCTCAGTACCTTGCATTCATTATTCTAGTCCTCCCTCACTTTGGAAAGTTCTTTTGCAACAATAACACATCATAGTTGTGAGAGCCATTGCTATTAGCAGGAGAATGTTTGCTGGGGATGGTGCTCTTGGGAGAATTGCAAATGTAAGACTTGGCCAGGAACTGCCACCAGCGCTGAGAAGTCCTGGAAAGGGCCTCTCAGGCGTCCTAACGTCGTCTCCAGTATGACTCAGAAGAGGGCCAATGCGAAGACTACCGCAGGTCCCCCCCAGGTGCGGGACTCAAGTGTATCAGAATCGTGTTCTCTGTAGTGACAGGAGAGACTGTATGAGGGTAATGGTATCACCCAGGTCTTTAAATGACTTTGGGCAGTAGGTATGAGGCCTAAAGAGGGGTCATATCTGAAGTGAATTTAGAAATTAAAATAGAAACAAAATCTGAAGTATCATTATAAGACAAATCTATTGCAAAATACAGTGTCTTCCAGAACACTTTGCTTTTCATGTGGTTGCTGGCAGTATCCGTAATGGGAAGCAAGGCAATGCTTCAGGGAGGCTTTCTTTTCGTGTTTCTCAGTGTTGCAGAAATAAACGCATAACTTTAATTTGTTCCCAAGTGAAGGAATAAAAAAAACCCACTCAAGACTAGTCAGAGTTGCTGGAGGAACCAGAAAAATATTTTGTGGTTTGTTTGTTTGTATTTTTGTTTTCTTCATGGTTTTCCAAGAAATCTAGACAAGACAATAGCTGTCCTTGAGGTAATGCATGCATTCCTAGGACCAGAAGTCTGATGGATTTGCTGAAACTGGCCCACGTCCTGAACACGTCCTCCCTCGAGCTCACGGCAGCCCCAGGGCTGGGCTTCAAGCCATGGCTTAAATAGGTCTATGGTTTTGTGCTAAGGAAAAAAGGAGAGCTGATAGGAAATATGGTTAGAACATCTTGTGGTTTCCACTTTCAGCCCAAACTGAGGTTTAAATATGTCAAAAATGGGCCCAGGCTACTGGTGGATAATAGCGAGTAATCTGAAGGCTGACCAAGGGGAGGAGGTTTGGTGGCCACCTTCTGGAGGGTAAAATGACAGCCCAGCATGGGACCTTCGGTTGGTATCTGAGCCCAATAGAAAAGGAGCAGTGGGCTTCTAGAAGTTACAGGATTGGTCTTGGTGAAAGATTCCGTAAAGGCCAAGGAAAGAGTGTCATCCTAATTAATGTCCACAAAGACCAATATGATGCAGATTGGTGAATAGATGGACCAAAATGTAACAGTGGGTTGTGGGTTGGAAGTTCTGGCTCCTGGATTTGATTGGCTTGGGTGCTGACATTCTGATGGTGGTGCCTGAAAGCTGGGACAATGGAGAGGCGGCCTCATCAGGCTTTTTGGACCGAGGGTATAGTGTGGAAAGCAAGCCAGAGAAACGGGGCTGAATTAAGCTGAATCTGTGTGCTAACTGTAATAACAGGGTCACTGTAAGTAAGGATGTCTGACACATACTTTGGAATCCAGGTGGGACACTGTTGAAATACACAGGACATCCTACTTGAGCAAGAAGTGTCAATAAAAGTTGGGCTATTAAGATTAAAGTGACCTCGTTTGTAGCCAAGAAACAATGGGGCTGAAACTGTACTTTAACTCTAGGGCTATGACTTTCAAACTGCTCCCTAATGGTATAGGTGTCTGAGACCTCTAGGAAATAACCTTGAGATTGAGGGAATAGCTCAGAGTAGGTGCAAACCTTCTACTACCAACTTAACCGTAATAGTCAACATTTTACCCAACGTACATTTAGAAAGAGATTTCATAACTAACACGTCATAGCTTAACATGAGAGGTCTCAAGCACCACTGCTTTAGGGCTTCCTTGACTAGGCCTGGAGATTTACACATAGTAGACTTTCAATGATTTATGTATCTACTTGTGTATACAATCCAGCCAAAAGAGAATTTGAAGCTGTAATAACTTTGTATTAATGGATGAGACCAGAGCATGTGATTTATTTCCAAATGCATTGAAAACAACAAAGCAATTAAAATAGTAAAGTGTTGGGAATACTGTTTTATTTCTTTTGCATACACCAGAAATGAATAAACACAAATCTTAATGTAGGACATTTATATTGATTCTATCTATTGAAAATAAGCAAAATAGTGAGAGATCATGAATACATTTGTTATTACCAATATTTCAAAGTTATTGCCAGTTGTGCTGGTCTGTTTAACTGTTGTTGACTAATTTTCCATTGCAAGAAAAAATAATGGCCAACTCATAAATTGTGTTTCTGTATGCATGCTGGTGAAGATATTAGTATTCATTTTCAAAAGGAGGTTTGAAAAGATTAAAGTGCCACTAATAAATAAAAACTGAATGTTGTTAATGGTTTCAAGTATCACTAGCCTAAGAATTCAGAATACACAGATCAACAAGTATTTCCTCCAGGCAGAAGAGCTCAGTGAAAATAACTTTGCAAATAAAACACTCTCTGAGGCATAACTAAAGGCTTGAATAATTATTTTTCTCTCTGGTAAGTTGATGGACCACTGGAAAGAACCTACCCATTTGCATAACTGTGTCTGACCAGATGGGCCTGCTCTAGGGCAGAGCATTCTTTTGAGGGCCGGTCAAAGCTGGCCAAATCAACACATTTGGAAAAGACCTTGCCATAAATCTAGCAAATCCCTTCTGATTTGAGCTGAGCTGCTAAGCAAAAACCAAACCAAACCAGATCACAACAAGTGATTTTCTAGAATGTTCACGGGAACTTCACTTTGAAGAATTTGAAAGGCAGAGAAAGCTCTCTGGAGGCCTCCCCACTTAATGAGAGGTCTTTATGTTGTTTAGCACAGGTCATGGTCATGAGGAACTGTTCTAAAGGGGTTAGCATTACCTAGAGTTCCTTGCTCTAGAAACTGGGGAAACAGATGTCATGAATCTGCACATGGACAAGATGCAATCACAGACAAGTCCAAGGGACGTGGCACAACTGCAGTCTGTTTCCAGCCAGGCAGAGTGATTCAGAAGGGTCTGATCAGAAGGGGCTGAATGGGAATCCGGTTTCATGAGTTCTTGGCAGCGGCAGCACCCACTGTTAAGGGCAGACCAAAATGCTAACAGGAACCAGCCAGCTCCTTGTGAGGCGTGAGACTGGGATTAGGCCCAAGTCCTGGGAAAGCGAACAGGCAGCAAGCAGCCAGGGTGCTGGAACACAGGCTGGGCCTACCTCAATGCCAAAGACAGGACAGAAGGGACCAAGCAGACGGCTTGGCTACTCATGCGCCTGGCAACCAACTTCAAGGGTATGTTCACAATGCTCCAGCTGCAGAGAAGGCGGCAGGGCTTCCCATGCCAGCCTTGATGAGGGAGAATGCAGCCCCTGGGCTGGGTTTCTGTCGCCCATCCAGGCTGTAGTCAGGGCAGGATGAAACCAGTCCAGGGATGACTACATGGCAGTAGGTGACAGCAGGTCCAGACAATCGTGACTTTAGGAAGGTTGGGGGGGACAAGACAATTTCCAGACCAGGTTACCTCTTGGTAGACTCTCCGCCTCTAAAAACCCCCAGTTCTCGCCTATAGTTTGAAAAGGTGCTTTTGCTGAGAAACCAAAATCAACTCTTCTCTGGCTGACTTGCTGAAGTAAATTCTGCATTCAGCTGAGCTGAATAACAAACCCTCTGAAGGACGATTGAATCTTTTGGAAAAGCTTGAGGAGGTCGTGTTAGCTTCCTGTATTCCTCCACAAGTGGATCGCATCTTTGCTTTTGTGAACTTTCCACACAGACTGGGAACTGAGCCCAAAAAATGTTGAAAAGAAGAGATTTTCTAATCGAGAACAAATTCAGGTTCACATTTAGACAATACTAAATGTAAACTTGGAAAATCACAACACAGTCTCACTCTCAATTTTTGTCAGTCCATAAAAGCAAGTATCCAGAGCTCTAGTTCCCCACACTAAAAGCAAGTACTTTTTGCTGTCTGGAACCAGTTTCCACCAGAAAGTTAGCAACCCCCAGAAGATTAGCAAAAACCACTCTCCGCTTACTACTTGCAGCTGTTTGGAATTCCATGGTGCCTGTCTGCTGAGCAGCAGCGCTGAACCGGGCGAGCTGTGCAGTAAACACATGAATCTGTGCCAGCGCTGGCATCCAGCGGCACCATGATTTGCAAACATGTTGAATTGCTATTTTATTCAATAAGTGAAACTTACAATAGAAAATAGATTTGGAAGTTTCATCAAACTTGTTGATCCTGTTACAGTGGGCTGGGAAACGCTATTGTGCTTTGGTTTTGAAGGAATCCCTGCTGGGAAGGAGCAGGAGGAGTTTCTACCTCTCTTTCCTGGCCTGCGGGGTACCCAGGCCTGCAGACTGAAGCTGGGCGGACACAGCCTCTGTCAAGACCTCAGCCTCCTGCGCTGATTCCACTGTTCAGGCCAACTAATACTAATTATGCCCTCATCTCCAAGAGTCTGTTACTCATCAAATATCACTTCCCTATACGTTTTCCATGGAAAAACCCACACCTACATATTAACATAATACTTGAGGAAAATATATGATAAAAGTGCAGAGTATGATAAAAAAATTATGGTGAATGTACAAAACTTTTTTAAAGCAGTTGTTAAAGTAAAAGACACATTGCCATTAATTCCTCTTGAGGTGTTTCCCCTCCAATGCACTTCCCCATCACTTTTGCTCCTCCTTGAAGCAGTTGTGGAAGTTCTTTGTTGTGTCGTTAGTTGCACTGCCATAGCTGCCTCAATATCCTGAATCCTTTGGAAATTTTGCTTTTCATGATTATTTTGACTTTGGGGCAAGAGCAAGAAGTCCCACGGTACCAGATCCAATGAATAAAGTGAATAAGGATATGTTGTAATGTTTTCACTTGACACAATTTGCCATGCTTTGAACCAATTCAGGACATCAAGGGAGCCACAGCTGTGTAATCAAAGACACTCACAAAAGAGCAGTTCTAGAACTGCTTCCGACAGTGCAAGAATGGTGGGAGAAGTGTGTTCAGAGTAAAGGGGAATATTTTGAGGGGATTAAAGGCAATGTGGCTTTTACTGTAATACGCTTTAAACTTTTTAATTCAGTCTGCACCTTGTTTTTAACCCTCCTCGCACCTGTGTGTGTGTGTGCACACCTACGTGTGTGGGTTTCCATGTGTCCTTCCTCTTGTCTGGCTGTGCCTTCTCCAGCAGTGGACTCTCTGAGGGCAGCTGGCTTGGGCTCTCCTCTCCTCTCTCCCCGACTCAGGGGTTCCTGCCATGGTGCTCAGCCTTCTCCCTCACTGAGAAGGTGCTGTCCATCCTAGGATGGGGAGCCCCCCAACCCTGGGAGGAGGTTCCGGGGAACGGGCACTGTGCTCTGTAGGTGACTGAATGAAGACAGTGCTGTAAGCACAGAGCAGAACAGCACAGGAGGAGGAGGACGACTCTCAAGACTTTCCCACATAATAGCTGCGCTTAACTTTGCCAGCTCTTGTCGGTATGAGCGGATGGGTGTGGTCATTACGAGCAGGTGGCTCTACCCCAGAGAAAACAGGGGATGCTATTTGGTGGAAAGGGAAATTGTAAGCTAGAATGTTTCATTGCTGCAGTTTGAAAGCAGGCAATCTCCATCGTCTGGGTGTCTATTTACACTGCTTTTCAGCAATAAAGGGTAACATTACCTTAATAACCCACTCATCTGAGGCAGGGACGATACTTACAGCACCAGAGGGAAGGCATTTACTCTGATGAGCCACTTACCCAAACAGCACAAGATCGACGCCATTCACCCAGGAGACTTTTTTTCTCATTGGTAAAAATATGTCCCAGTTCTGACCACTGAGGTAACGCCCAATCTCATTCCCCATCCCCAGCCTGCCAGAGCGGGAGGAGGGCAAACAAGTGTGGACCCCGACCTTGCCGGAAGCAAGCTCTAGGCTAAAAAGCTAACTCAGTCACTGGCAGCAGAAACCAGCGTGGTAACCCTGTCTCCATGCTTCCAGAAGAGCGGCTGTGCAATGGGCAGACACTCAGGGCACAGAGCTGGGCACCTCCCACTGCCAGTTCCTGCTCTCAGAGAGACCCCTGGGCTTCTCCGACCTGCACACTGTGCAGGCAATGGAGCACGGATTTCAAAATGGCCTTTCCGTGACACCTGTCCCAAACCGTGCTGACCAGTCAGCCCACACCCGCGGCCACGCCCACCCTGCTGGCACTGCTCCTGGCTTCAGCAGCTTTGGAGATCTCCGCCTCAACTCACGCTTAGAAAGGATCTGAGGAGGGACGCAGAGATGTTTTCACAGATGCAGCCTGGGGCGTACAGTTTTCTTTTGTATCAACAGCTATTACTTACGATGCAGGCAGATGAAAAGCTCAGACAGACAGCGACGGGGACTGCAAATCTGTACACATAGAAAACTCGGTGACTCAGACTAATCGAGATCAAAATTTCATCATTTTGACCTCTGAAGGAAGGTTGAGCCTTTTTACATTTTTTAACCTGTTTTTTAAAAGTGAACTGAAAGGACTGGCAAAACCAGAGAAGTGCAGTCAGTGTGCTTGGCATGCTTTTAAGAGCTAAAACGATATCGCTGGCGTGGAAATAGATGCTGTTCCATGAAAAACAGCCTCATCTGTTTGCTAATCAAGCTTCACGGCCACTGACCAGTTACCTCAAATGTTACCTTGAAGGCTGGAGACACACTCAGTGACAGATCACTTGCCTCCATGTGCAAGACCCATGGTTCCCTCCCTGCTGAGGCTCATGAAGCCAGAAGTATTTGAAGTGAACTCAACAGTCTTTAAAATGACTTTGTAGCACAGGTTGTGATGAGGTGGGGAAGTTTAGGTTGTGACTTTAGAATTCTCTGTGTTAGCTTTTCACCATGGTAACAAAATACCTGAGATAATCAACCTGAAAGAAGGGAAGGGTTGTTTTGCCTCATGGTTTCTGAGGCACGAGTCTAGGGCCGCTTGTGCCTGTGGTGGCACAGTACATTGTGGCTTGAGCACTTGGTACAAGCGGCTGTTCCCCTCATCATGGCTAGGAAGCAAAGAGAGGGGTGAGGAAGGGGCCGGTGCTGCAGGCAGCTGAGTTAGTTGGAAATATAGGCAGTGAGACAGGCTGGGTCCTCAAAGGAGCCAATGCAGAAGACCAGCTGCCTTGAAACTATGGAGGAGACAGATACCTCCTGCTGTGGGCCAGGCCTCAAGACAAAAGACCAAGCAAACGCATCCACATGCTAAGGACTGATATTCTAAATAGTACCCATCACAGGAGTGATGCAGTCAGGAGTCACCATTCCAAAAGTCACTGCTCTCTAAGAATGCCCACTTCCTACATGACTCGCTTCCCCATTTGTCACCAATTTAATCAATTTTACCTGAACTATTAATCTTATTGGCTAACTGTAGTTCTGTCCCACCTTATGCCCATCTGCCTTGTGAGTTCCCAGTTTTCCCTACCTCGAACCTGTCTCACCCCATGATTTTCCTCTACAAAAGTCTCTGGAAAAGACAGAGTCCTTGGCAACATGCTCGGGACCCCTTCTGGCTCTCTCTCAGACAGAAGCTTTTTTTCTCTCAATAAATATATTCTACTCTTAACCTCTGTTGGTCCTAAGATTCATTCTTCAATTTTAGAGAACACAAACTCATACTGGACATAGTAGGTCGGGAGTTTCATTCCCCTGTATCACCGAGTGTCCCCTCCAATGTCACACCCCCGATGATCGAACATCCTTCCACTGGGCCCCCGTCCTGGAGACTCCCCCTGGCAGCAGCACTCCAGGCTTCGGGTCATGCTGTTAGCATGGGGACCTTTGGCGACACTTAGAAAAACCATGACATCCTGGGTTCAGTTCCTGACTTAACTCATTTACTGTGAAACAGCAGATAAATCTCTTAACCTTTCAGAGTCTGAGCTTCCTCATTCTTTGTGAGAAAGTTCCCTATTCCAAAGAGCAAGTGGAACATGGTTTGACACAGAGCTTGTAAACTATGAAGTGCTAGTGCTCTGAATGTGCTGTCTTCTGACAACTGTATTATTAACTTAAAAGACTTTTGAATCTGGAGTGGGGTCCAGAAATCTGTAAAGTTCCATGCCATTAGGCTAGAGAACCACCTTGGTATGGTCCTTGTACCAGTCCCTACACAGCAACTTACTGAAGTGCTGTTTCTCGGCCGCACCAGACTCCTGAGCCAAAAACTCAGATGAGATCCCACTCAAGGTTAACAGCCTGTGCAGGAGATTCTGAACCAAGGAAAAGATTGGGAACCAGTGACCTTGGGTGTTTATTCTTATTCTACAAATCATACAAATTCATACGAATCACTGGCAGGTCCTGATAAAATTCCAAGGATGTAAAGTAAGGAAGGGTTGCTAAATTTTATGTTTTAAGGCACTCCTAAATGATAGTAAAGTTGCCAGCCCTATTTTAAGTAACGAGGATCTGGGAGACGCCAGCACCCTCCATGAGAAGGGGTCCAAAGCTTCAAGGCCACCTTGAGTCAGCATTGGAGATGGCAGAGGGGCACCAAACACATCTTCACGAGGCATGAGTAATGTGAGAGCAAGGGTGCACACATGCGTGGGTGGAGGTATTGTCTAAGTTGCCAAAACTCACCTCAACTGGTACAGTATAAGGCCACATGGACTGAAAGGACAGAAGGATGCTGTGGCCCTGTCTGGCTTTCTTTTCTTTTCTCTCTCTTTTTTTCTTTTTTCTTTTTGTCTTTTTGAGACAGGTTTCACTATGCAGTTTAGGTTGGCCTTGAACTCACTTTGTAGCTCAGGCTGGTCTTGGACTTGCAGTGATCCTCCTGCCTCAGCCTCCTGAATGCTGGGATGACAGGGGTGTGCCACCACACCTGACCTGTGTTGATTTTTTAAAACAGTTGGAGAAAGGCGTGACAAACACTCTTGAGGCTTGCCTGCACCCTCATGTCACAGGGATGGCTCTGGGTGCCACATTTTCCCCAGAGTCAGAAAGGACTTTGATTTCTGGTATGAGGCATTTCCAGTGATAGAAGACACAGATACTGCATTCAAACTAGGAGAGGCACTCAGTAAGTGTCTGTCCCACGTGTCCTCATTGCCCAGACTCTGTGGCCACCTCCCTGGCGTGGCCTCACCAGAGATCAGGGTGTTGAGAGCAGGTTCTTGAAGCAAGAAGCATCTCTCTGGGTTTTAATGAGATCATTTATTGTCTTTTTGCTTTGACAAAGATGGTAAGTATGATGGGTGAAATATAAGGAGTAATTAGTCCCAGAGGTGAATCCATCCCCTACGATGCATCTTGCCTTCCCCCTCAGCCTGCTGAAAAGTTGACTGCTTCCAGATGCGCCTGGTTTCAACAGTAAGAGGAGCTGGCTCTCTTGCACCACAAGCTCATCAGGGAGAAGCTGGTTTCTGAGGAAAGGTTTCAGCAAGAGAGGTGACTCCTGAGTAGAAAGCAGTGAGGTGAGAATGGGGCCATGGTAAAGCCCCAGAGGCCTCTCCAAAGGCCTTGACCCCAAGAGGTGGTAGGGAAGGCCTAGGTCAGCCTCCACCACAGTAGCAGTGGCTCACTAATTAGCTTTTAAGGAACCTGGCAGCCTCTGGAGCAGACTTTTGTGAGGAATGCCAGCCTCAGATCTCACCAGTGCTCAGGAGAGGCCAGCAAGCCCCAGGCCAGCCCAGCTGGGGACTTCCTGCCTCCCCAGGGCTCGGGACAGGCCTCCCTCCAGCAGGCCACATCTGGAGAGGCTGCTGGAGCCCACACAGCAGTCTTTGATAAACAGCGGCCACTCCCCCTTCAGGAACATAAGCTCCTTTGGTCCCTGCCAGTTGCCTAGTAGTTTGGAGAGACTTGGAAGAGCTGTGAGCTCCGGGGCACTGGGGAGGCAGCCTTGTGACTTCTGAAGGGGAAAGCTAACGTCGGGTCAGAGAGCCACTTTCCTCTTATGTCCACTCTTTTCCGGAGTTCTCAGAAGCTGGAGGCTGAGGAGGAAAAGCAGCCAGAGAGCACGGCCAGATATTCCAGATGTGAGCCTCAGGATGCTGGGCAGGACAGGAGGCTGGCTGAGGAGTGCCCGGACCTGGGGCCCCCGATATAGGCAGGACAGATGTGTGTCTCCACGAGGGGCCAGAGAAAGGGTCTGCAGGGGAAGGTGGGCTGGACATGAGCAGAGGGAGTGGAGACGGAGGCCAGAGACACAGACACAAACCTGACCTGTGGAAGCTAGAACTGCAGCCCCCAGGATGGAGAGGGGGTGAGAGACCGAGCCCGTGAAAGCAGGCACACTCAGCAGCCTCTCGCCGTGGCTGCTCCAGTCGGCTGGCATTTGTTCTCCTGTGTTTTTATCCGGGCCTTTCCAAAAACAGACCCCAGGGGACAGGGCTGCCTTATATACAGTGCTGCTTCGTTTTAGAAACAGAAGGGAAAAAATGAAATTTTAAATAAAAAATTATTGTAGTATATTAGTATATTCGTCTTTTACCAATAGTGTCTCTCTCTATAGATAGGCGATTAGATAGATAGACAGAGATAGAGATAGATAGACAGATATTCACTGAGGGTTGAACCCAGGCATCTCAGAACTGAGCTATATCCCCAGCACCAACACACACTTTTTTTTTTTTTTCTGTTCTGAGGTAATTTTGAGATACGGTTTTGCTAAGTTGGTAAATTGCCTAGGCTGGGCTCAAACTTTGGATCACACTGCCTCAGTTTCCCACACTGCTGGGATTACAGGCACACGCCACCATGCCCAGCTGAAATAGATGTAGTATTTTTCAGTGAAGGAACTTACAGCCACAAAGACAAAAATACACAGGACCCATAAAAGTCAGGGCATGCCCAATGCACAAGACTTGTGCTAAGTGCTTCATCTCTACCCCATGAGTCTGCCGGACAGCTCTTTTGCTTTCCCCCATAACAGGTAAAGGAATTGGGGCCCAGAGAGGCTAAGTCACTTGCTGATGGGCTGGACAGCAAGCATCTGCCCACACCTGTCTGGCTCTGAGCTCTTGCTTTTCCCCATGGTCTGCACAAGCTTGAAGGACTTGGATGGTAGCAGTGAGGAAAGGTCCAGAGGGGAGAACGCACCATGTCTCCCAGCTGCTCTGTCTCCCAGGAGCAGGACCAGGGAGGGCACCACAGCCTCCAGCCTCTCAACATCTGCAAGCAGCCGTCATGGTTTGTCTCTGAAGACTCTTGGAGCTGCTCCGTCTGCCTCGGCCAGATGCGTATTTGTGGCTTTTCTCCTTGGCTCCTTTCCCCAGGTTTTCATTCCTTTTATTCTGAGATGGAGCTGAAATTTTTCCAGCAGGGCCCATGGTGGACACCCAGAAGTCAGTGGGGAATCCCAAAGGAAGTCAAGGGTGGGGAAGAGGGCCAGGAAGAGGGGGGCAGCCGAAAGAGCACAACACTGCATCCTTTATTACTCACATGTGGCCTGACCACTGATGGACTAGCTCCAGGAAAATCTGAGCCCCGGGCTGAGCCTCCCGGGCTGTCCGGGCTGGGCCTGGGCACCCCCACCCGTTAGGCTTTTTTTCCCTGTTTTTACTTCTTAGCTGCAGAAAGCACACACTGGCCTTTGCTCCATAGACTTGGCTCCTCTGTTCCCAGAGCTCAGTGAACTTGACAGTACAACCTTGACCAAAGCGTAAAACCATCCTGGTCTCTAGTTTCCTCAGTGTGTAAACAGCAGGACGGCCTTCCCAGGTCTAGGAAGGAAGCACAGAAAGCCTGCATTTCCAAAGCAGCGAGTTTAGCTGGAGGGTGCTGCTTGCAGAAGTCAGGCCCTGGGCACAAGTGTGTAGTGAAGGCCATCGGGACGCCGTCCCTCCTAGGCGCTGTCACCTAGGACAGCGGCCTCAGGGGACTGCAGTGAAGGGTGCTGCTGCAGCCTCAGCGAGAGGCCAGCTGGTCGGTCCCAAAGGGTCAGGGCACCTCTTCCTCAGACCCCTGCACCCTGCAGACCCAGGCCCAGAGCAGAGCCTCTGGGCGCCCCGTCCCCTCCCACCCAGGTCAAGGAGGTGTGTTCTTTCCTTCTTCTCCGAGGTTAGCTGGGCTGAAATCTGATCACGAAAACGGATTCCCGCTGGAGGAACCTAGCAGGCTGGGCTGCAGACACCTCGGGCACTGGCGTCTTTGTCTTGGTGCATGTGAGGGGCTGGCAAAGCAGGAGAAGGAATTAATTGCAGGGGCGGGGAGGAGGAGGGGGCCTGGTGAGCCGAGTGACACCTGACAGCTCGAGAGACCCCCAGCCCCCACCCTGGGGTGGTCCTGCTAATCCCTTTGCGAGAGGAAGCTAATTACCACCGTTGGAGAAGGCAGGATAAAAGCACGCAGGGACCCACACCCACCAGGCCCAGAGTCATGCTAAATTAATATAATTATATTACCTAATACAGAAATCACGTCAAGAACTCCAGCTCTCTATTCCAACTAGGAGCTTCTGATGGGTTAGAGGCAACATCTTGGTTTAATTCCCTCTTTTTTCCCATCCCCTTCCCCCCACTACAAATGTCAGAAATAAATGATGGGGACCAGATGTGAGGTTTAGGGTGCACATTTTCAGGCAGTTCTGTGCTAACAGATGCCTTATATTAATAATGTACAGTTGTGACAGGAAATATGGTTTAGAGTCCTGGAAAAACATGAAAGCTAATTCCATTACCCCTTTTCATGGTGCCTACTTCTTCTCAAATGCTCAACTGGTTTGGATTACAGTGAAACTCTAGAGGAAACACGATGTAGTCTGCAAGGGTGACTTGGCCCTGCTCTCCAGCCTGTCCCCGGGAGCAGCCTCCACCTCCAGGCACCTGCAGACCTCCGTTCTCTGTGAAAATAGCTGGGGCTGCGAACATCTGGACAGGTCATTCCTGGGGAGAGGCCTTCCCAAGTGAGCCTCCTCTCCTGTTCCTGAGCGCCAACAATCGCACTTCACACACTTGCCTGGGACGGTCCCTTCAATCCTGGCTGCCCCCTCACACTCCACCTGGAGCAAAAGTAGAAACAATAAAACACTTTTATGCTTGAGGAACCAGATAAATCCTGGTAATTGATCTCGGGAGAGGGATTATTAAGGGGCTAAGTGCAATGCTTTCCAGAATTGGGGGTGTAATAAGCATGAAGCCAAACAAATGCGCAATTTGTTATCTGTATTTCATCGCTTGATGCATTGCAAGCAACTGGCTGGAAATGGTTTTCCTGCAGGAGGGGAGAAGGCACTAAAATAGCTGTAACACATCCATTGACAGTCGCGCTCTGTTGCTGAAAAATGTCTGCACTCTGCGTGTCTCACACAGGCAGGCACACCCCGGAGGGGCAGAATGTTCCTGCTCTGCTCTTTAAGAAGGACAGATTCCCCTCCACTTTATGCCAACGTCTAAGGTAAAAAAAAAAAAAAAAGTCTTTCAAGGTCTTCCCCCTTCTAAGTCTACTTCTATGAAGAAATAACCAGGTAATCAGTACAGACATTTCACTGCCCTGGACTGTAGCTAAGAAAGGACAGTGCAGAAAGAAAGGACAGTGCAGTTCAGCTGACTGTGACCAAGCATCATGACCATCAGAAGAGTGGCTGGTCTTTACTGATGGCTCACTGTGTCCCAGGCAAGGTCCTTGTGCCTCTGTCATCTGATCCTAACAATGCCTGGCTGTATCCCTCGTTTACAGGTGGGGAAACCGGGTTGGAGAGATGCTGAATAACCTGCTGCAGGTCATAGTGAGTGGCAGAGCCACTACCCCAGGTAAGTCCTTTGTTTGCAAAGATTTTTAAAGTTTCTGTTTTGTTTTGTTTTGTTTTCTAACAACCTCAACAATGATTCATCTGGCTAGGTAAGGAAAGTGTGTTGTGAATTATGGGCAAATTCAGATTGTGTCCTATTTTTACCAACCTTTTTTTTTTTTAAGCAGAGTTGCATGGTTTAGATTTATAATGTATTAACAAGCGGTGTCCCGTAGAAGTTTTCTGTTAATGATACCAATAAATCTAGGAATAGAAGAAACTACTGAGGATCAAGAGTTGAAAGTCCTCACTGTAAGCCCCAGGTTTAATCCTCACGGGTCATCATCAAAGCAGTTAGTAGTCTCTTTGGCTCCATTTCTCAGACTTTAAGGTTGACATGATAATACTCGCCTTGCTTCTGAAGATCATAATGATGGCTTTTCACACTTTTATAAAGCACCAGGCAAACAGTCATGTGACATTTGGCACCTTCCCTTCTAATCCTCATTTGTCTTAACTATAAAACTGGGAAATTGAATTTAAAACCATACTACTCCACTCCTGCTGGGAAATGGTGCATTCCAAGGACAGGTGCTATGGCATAGTGCAAAGGAGTTTCCCTTTTCAGAGGGGGCTGAATGCAGCCCTACACATCCACACAAAAAAACGGAAGAGCACAGAGCAAGTGAAGTGAAGAATCAGCTCCACCAGATAGCTTAATGGAGTTTCTATGAGGTGCTGAACAAGAAAAGATGTATAAATGATCCCACATTTGTAAAATAATGAGGAAAACTCTGCTGGAATGTTTATAGGTATGTATTCCACATAGGATTACAAGAATGAGGAGAAATATATGGAAAAATATACTCTATATTAATGGCATTAGGATGAATAGAAAATGGGATGGGGTGATAATAAAAAAGGAAATGGGGGAGGGAGACCACATTTGAAAAGAATAACAGAGCATGTATTTGCTTGACATGTGCAATTGTGTAAAGATCTGTATGTGTGGATATGTGCTATTTATAAGTGAATCGCTCATAGGTTATTTAAAATACATATTTTTTCCATTTATACCTGCGTCTAGATGGAAGAGATTACTTGCATACATAAGCATCATCCTGGTATTCCTTTCAAAGTTGACTGCTTGAGAATGGAAAATTCCCCAGGGCAGAAAGTTCCCTAAAGTAATTTGGTTCTTTCTTCAGTCCTTTAATCATGTTATGCTATATATTTGCATATGCAAACTCTGTCTCTTATAAAGGAAACTTTCCCAGCATTTACTCAAGCCCTTCAAATACCTCTTTCAGATCTGTTTGCAGACTTGGCCTAAGGACAGCAGTCAGCAGAACAAACCCTGCCCTGAGGAAGCTTACCTTCTAGCTGCAGAACTAGATGATAGAATAGCCAGGCATAAGCTGTACTTTTAGTTACTCTGGGAACGAAGGCAGGAAGATTATAAGTTTGAGGTCAGCTTTGGCATCTTAAGATCCTGTGTCAAAATAAAAAGGGAAAAAGGCTGGGAATATAGCTGAGTGCTAAAGCAGTTGCCTACCACGTACAAGAAGCCCTGGGTTCAATTCTCAGTACTGGGAGAAGGAGAAGGAGTAGAAGCATGGGTGATACGGACGACAAAGCAAGGAAAAGGGGGTGAGAGAGGAGGGGACAGCACCAGGCCAGCGCAGTAGGAAAGGTGCTCAGGAAAAATCCCTAGAAGGAGAGGTGAGACCTGTGTAAAGTGAATCTCTCCCACCAGGAAGAAGGACTGGACCCGCGGCAGCCTGCTACAGGAGGAAACAAGACCAGATGACCACATCACCACCTCAGTCACCCCACTGGCTCCCTGCTCGCCCACTTCCCAGTTTTGGCTTCTTGCTTTTGGTGTGGACTTTCCTGCGTGAAATGAATGGGATCATTCTAGGATGCTGCAAGAGCCTCCAAGAGCTTCCATCACTCAGGACAGCCGGTGAGGGAGAACTCACGGTGCTCGTGTCGTCCTGTCCCCCTTCCCGTGTCCCCCCTCGCCTTCCCCCTGCTTGGCAGGTGGGAGCCAGTGGGCTGCATGTCTTGTGGAAAGATTGGCTATGTTGTTTTGTATGGGCTCCCCACATGCAGAGATGGGGACAGCCATTTGGGGGAGGGCAGGGGACAGTGTGGCAGATGGTGAGGATCTCTGGTTGTCTAGCTTTGAGGTGTGTGCTTTCTTATGTCCTGTTCTGTTCTGTTTTGTTGTGTTTAATTTTACACCCTTTTAAAATAAAATAAAATTTAAAAAAAAAATAAAAATAAAAATAAAAAAGAAAACACATAGAAAAATATGTGGCTATTGATATGTATTTGTTCCACAAAGGATTTGAGGGGAACAAGTGCACAGAATTAGTTAATTTTAACTGTCATCAACCACAATTTAAAGTTGGCCTTATTCTAAAAATTCAATTAAAATCCCTCTTCCAAGCTATCCTTAATTTTTACTTTAGCTATTTGCTCGAAACACCCAGAAAGCAAAGATTTTCGTTTATTTTTCATTTGACCCCAGTGACTGATAAATAGTCCCTGAATAAAGAATAAAGTTTTAGTAAATGAATGAATGAAAAAAAAATTTTTTTTTTTTGGTACCGAGGATCAAACTCATGACTACGTGCTTGCAAGACAGGCGCTTATGCTGCTGAGCTAAATCCCCAGCCCCTGAATGAAAAATTTTCTAAAGCAAGCTTTAATTTCAAATCCCTAGACCAATTAAAATAAATATTGGCATAAAAATGCCTTTCTAGCTTTTCATGGGGATCTTGACAAGAACAGAACGGTGACTGCTCTTTCGTAGTCCACTGCTAGCGTTTTTCCTGGGGCTGTCAGCTCTTCTTCCAAAACCCCTTAATTCAAGAGAGTTCAGTTGTAGGAGACAGAGAAGATCATACTCATTTTAAACAGAAATATTATGTAACATCAGAAAACAGATAGCTGAAAAATTGCCGGCTGTAGTGCGTGCCCCCGGGGTGATTCCCAGGATGACATCCCAGGCCAGGTGGACAGGGGAGCTGCAGTCCATGGGGTGAATCTGAAGCTGATGAGGTGGAGCATCCATGCGGCCAGGGCCACAGCCAGACGAGGGATGAGGAATCTGCTGCCACCAAACCACTGCCTCTTGACACCTGCAAGACTATCACAGCATTAAAAGGTGCTATAGAAAAATCCATATCTGCTGCTGAACCAGGGATGGCCCTGGGCTGGACCCTGAGGTAGGACACACTGGCCAACTGGGCTTGTCTGTGAATGCTCGTTAGCCAAAGACCAAAGAGGGCCTTGCATGAGTGCATGTAGTTGGCAGAACTAATTTCCCTCAAGAACCCTCTTGGAACCGGATGTGGTAGAGCATACCTTACAATCCCAGCACTCAGGAGGCTGAGGCAAGAGGATCACCTCGAGTTCAAGGCCAGCCTGGGCTACAAAGAGAGTTCAAAACCAGCCTGACTTGCATAGTGAAACCCTGTCTCAAAAACATGAAAAGGAAAAAACAAACTCTCTTGGTAAAGAATGCTGAGAAACACAGGGTTTTTTCTACTAGCCTCTAAATTATGGAAGAAAACTGCCTGAAAGAGAGGCTGACTGGCCATTGGCCACAACCAGTGCAACCCTGCCATCAGCAGATAACAACATTGCTACAGCTGACACTTACACAGACCAAATGCCAGGGTTTTTTATTGGTAAACTTCTAATTTTCTAATTATTTATTGTTTGGTTGCTGTTGCGGATCAACAGCTTTGCATGTTAGGCAAGTGCTCTACCACTGAGCTACCCTCCCGATTTAGAAGAATTGTTTTTCCAGATGCCAGTTTAAGGAAAGAAGAGCTATTTGTAGTATCCCTAATATGAGGTCATCAAACTGCCATGAATACATAGCCACTCCTTTAACTGGGAGAGGCACTACAGCTCAGTTAACAGGCTGTCACACAGCACCCTTGCAGCAGCTGGAGTGTGGGGCACAGACGAGAGGTGGATACTGCGGTGGGAAGGGCAGGAGCGTACTAGCCAGCGTTGCTGGACACAGTACCTGAGACTCACAGTTAAAGAGGAAGGTTTAATTCGGCTTATCTTTCAAGGGAGTTCAGTCCATGATCGGCTGGCTTCCAGGCAGGAGCATCGCGGCAGAAGGGTGTGGCGGGGCACAGCTGCTTGTTCACGGTGGCTGAGAAGCAGAGCAGGGAGCAGCATCAAGAGGAAGAGGCGAGGAACGGGATACAGGACTCCTGGTCACGGCTCCATGACCACTAGACACTCCTGGCAGTGCACTCCACCAGTCCCCCGGGAAGCCTCTAGCCAATCAGTTTGACACAATCAAGCTTAACCGTCACAACGAGAAACAGAGAGTGCCCCATGTTAGATGGGCCTCTCACACTTCAGGTCGGCTTATTTTATGAAGATACAGAATATCCTTCGGCTGATCAAGTGTGGGACGGGCAGGCGAGGCCCAGCTGTCCTCTCACTGAGGGGCTCCTCTAGGGCTGCCTGGGGGCCTGGGTCGGCCAGCTGCTCTCTGCTGTAATGCATGTCCAATGAGACACAAAGTTTGACAACTAAAAAAAATAAAATAAATACAAAGAGTGGTAATTGAAGAATTCTGGGCCAGTTTTTAAACAGCCAGGAATTACACGTGTTGCGAGACAAGGAGCTGAGGATGGGGTGGGGCTGTGTGTGAGGGGCAGCAGAGAGCCCACAGCTCATCTTTCCCTCACCACTCAGTCAGGGTCTCCCCACAGCCGAGCCTGGCCTCGCCGGGTTGGGGCTGCCCGGGCAACGCTGCCCTGCTGAGGGAAGACCTGCTCGAGGACTGGCCAAGGCCTGAGGGGAGGCTGGGGAGGGCGACCGTGGTTTGTCAGTGGCCAAGTGAGGAGGAGGAGCCACAGAGACCCTGGTGAGAAGACAGGGAACACACGGACTGCATGCACGGTGAAGTGGGTCTGGGGAGTGACTCAGCTTGTCCTCTCCTGCCAGCTCTCCCTGATCTTACCCTCTGCTGCTCTTCAGGAGTGACTGGTGGGAGAAAGAGCCTGCCAGCCCTGGAAGACTCCTGAGGCTTCCAGGGTGAGTCTGCAGCTGTCCCTGAGCCCTCCCTCGGTGGTCGCAGATAGCCTGCTCTCATTCTCTCCTGCGACCTCAGGACTTCCCATCCTCAAGTCGCCCTGTGGAGCATTTGTGGAGTCAGACCCCTGTCAGAACAAGTGGGCGAGAAAGGCCTCCATTCCGTGCCTCAGATCCCTCATCCCCCACTGAGAGGGGTGCAGCTGCCTACTTCAAAGGGTGCTAAAGGGCTAAAATGAGATGCAGTTGGCTTGGACTTTAGAGCAGAATCAGGCACGTGATAAGTGCTAAATAAATATTGTCAACTTCTTGTTGTCTTACTTTGATGGGTTCTTTAAATCAGCTGAAGATCACAGAAGGTCTCCTGGAGCAAGTCAGGGTAGACTTCAAAGTGTGGAGCAGGAGGCAGCTGGGTGGTGAAATGAGATACGCAAGCAGACAGGCCAAGTGGCTGAAGAAGCTTTGGCGACTGGTCCTGATGGGGCTTCTTGGCTGGGGCTTCACCACCTAGTCTAAGATGGTTGCTCCAGCTTCTGGCATAAATTCTGCCTTCCAGCCACCGAGAAAGAGAGAAAGATAGTAGTGATCTCATCCTTTTCCTAAAAGAAGGACCTAGAAGCTGCGTATGCTTCTGCTTACATTGGCCAAAATTTTGTCACAGACCCATACAGTTTCAGAAGAGGCTATGAAACATGGTCTTTAGCCAAGTAGTCATAAGCTCAACTATGTATCTTGATGATCCTATACTAGGGATTAAGCACGAAGGATGGGTTCAATTTTTAGTTTATTTTGAAACAAGGTCTAGCTCGCTTCGGTAGCACATATACTAAAATTGAAACAAGGTCTAAATTGCTCAGGCTGGCCTAGAACTCTCATCCTCTTGCCTCAGTCTCCTGAGTAGTTAGGATTATAGGCATGTGCCATTTTGCCCAGGTTGGTGATTTTTTTTACTAAAGAAAAATGGGGAAAATGAATACTGGGGCAGCCATTTGTGTCTGCTCTAGGATGAATAGATATTTTAGGACTCAAGTGGAACTTTTATGTATAGTGATATCTGAAAACATCTGACAATACCATGTTTTTGTGACCAATGTTCAAAATGCCAAACTACATAGAGTTGGAAACTGGAGACTTCCTACCATGACCCCAGTACTACCTAAGTATCAAAGCCTTGGAAAATGAATTGTCCAAGTCCTCTCCAGGAATATGTTTTTAAGACTAAGCCAAATAACTATTAAATAAAGTTTCTTCCCCGTGACTGATTCTGTCCTTTACCACTGAGACTTATTAAGCACCTTACCTTTTCTGACAAGGATTACACGACGGAACATGATGAGCTTCTTAAGTTTGACAAAAATATTCACTTCAATTATTATTAGATTCTGAGATGTGCTCTCAAGGTAAAGGTGACGAAGGAGATTTTGGGACCACAGTCAGATGCTAATGCTGACTTCGACAGCTGGGTGAGGTCTGTGCCTGCGCCCAAACTTCCGGTTCCTAACCTGCTGTTGAGTGCCCAAGATGCAGGCTTGGGCCTGTTGCAATGGTCCTGCTTGCTTCAAGCCCCTCGTGGAGCAAATCAAAATACAAATAAACAGCCAGGTTTGCTATCTGCTCCTGATAGAGAAGTTTCAACAAGCATATCACAGTTATACTGGGGGGGGGGATTAGTGTCAGGAGCATTCTTGTCTTATAATTTTCCACTATGAAAACTGAGAAAGGAGAGAAAAGAGATGGGAAAAGGAAGGCACTGAGAGAGAGACTATCATCTCATCCTTTTGAAGCTTTTGGTGACAAAGAACACTTTGACAGACCAGTGAAGCCAAGGGGCCCCTTCTCTCAAGAGTGTTTTAACTGCACGAAGTACATGGGATTACTTAGGAAACTGAATTGAGGTAAGAGTTCTACTTATGAATTCTGAAAGAAGTCTGTGGAGCCCAGAAGAGCTTTTCTTTTCTTGTTTTATTTTTCCTTTCTTTTTGGGAGGGGGTACTGGGAATCGAACTGAGAACCTTGCACTTGCCAGGCAGGTGCTGTTGTACTGAGCTACACCCTCAGCCCTCTCCCTTATATTTCAGCCCAAGATCAGGCCACCTTGGCTAACAGTCCAATATGCACTGTCCCTCCCATGAAGCTGCTACAGTGCCTGTCCAAACCCCTCCTCAGGCACACAGCCATTTGAGTTCTGGGAACCGGGTAGGGGGTGATGCTAGAAACTTCAACACACAGCCTTCTTCCTGCAGCTCATGCTGGCTCCAAGGGAATAGATCACACAGGCTCTGAGGGGTGTCGCCTGCTTCCCACAGTACTGATCAGAGTCTCAGTATTGAGAGCAATCTGTGTCACCAAAATAAAAACCTCAGAACAAATCTGAGATCTTTCTCTTGATGAAAGAAGAGGCTTTCTTCATAGATGTCATCATAAAGAAGAAGCTCTTGGCCCTTGAAAGAGGTCTTTGGAAAAAGAGAGGCAAAGGAAGACAAACTGACAGGGAGAAATACAAACTGACAGGGAAACAAGCAGAGCTAATACCTTGGTCAGCTCTACCTCAACAGTAGATCCAGACTGAAGAACACACAGGGACGGCTATCTCGTCAGCTTTAGTCCTTGAGTGCTCTATGAGAAACTCTGAAGCAGGAGAGAGGCTCTCAGGCAGGATCCCAAGACATCTGTGGTCCCAGTGTCTCAGCCTCACAAGTATGCAGGAAGTCCCAGTGTGCTAGGTTCCCCGTGACAATCAGCTCGGAAGAGGAAAGGCTGCTTTTGGCTCACGTTTTCAGAGGCTTTAGTCCCCGGTTAGCCCAATTCATCTGGGGCCTCTGGGAAAGCAGCACCTCAGGGTGGCAGGATTGTGTGGCAGATGAGCTGGAGACCAGGAAGCAATGACCTAGCTCCTCCCACAGGGTTCCGCCATTGCCCAACAGCACCAGAGCCTGGAACCCACTCTTGAACACATGGAGGATGCTTAAAATCCAAACAGTAATACCTAAGGGAGCCATTTTAGTGATTCAAGGAAAGGCTGGGGCTGGGCATATTCTTGCAATCCCAACTACTCTGGAGGCTGAGATAAGTGGATTGTAAGTTTTAGCTTGACTTTGGCAACTTGGAAAAATCCTGTCTCAAAAGTAAAACTATAATAGGGCTTGGCATGCAGCTCAGCATTTCTAGGTTCATGCTGCAGTAGTACAGAGAGAGAGAGAGAGAGAGAGAGACAGAACTTGGCCTTCCCTATCCATCATGGTGGACTGTGGGAAAAGAGCCCTAAATTCCAGCCAAAGACCCAAGACTTTCTCTGAATCAACCATTAGAATGGAGCCACTTTAATTCCTGTTGCTGTGGCTGGAACCAAAATAATTCCTCTTCTATTTAAACCACATATCAGACTCCAACACAAAACTGCACTTAGTCTACATTTGTTATTACCTCCAAAATGCTTGGGCCCCTTCCTTAGGGAAGATGGTGTTGTCTCTTTCCCTCCTGTTGTGGTTTAAGGTTAGATACGATATGTCTCCTGCAGATGCACATGAGGGCTTCATCCCAGTGCAGTACTGTTCACGGGTGGCCTAGAGAGGTTGTGAGGGCTCGAAGGCATTGATCAGCTCATATCCCAGTGGCTGTTAGGAGATGGGACCTAGTTGAGGGGAGTGGGGCACATGGCATCTCCTGAGGGACAATCTCTTGTCCCCAGTCTCTTCTCTGGCTTTTTCCTTCCTCTGGCTCACAGGATGAGCCACTTTCTCTGCCACATCCCCTGCCATGATGATCAGCCTCAATTCAACCCCACAGCAATGAAACCAGTTGGGCATGAAATTTTCAAATTTCAAATTATCATTAAGTTGCTTTTGTCAGGTATTTTGTCACAGTGACACACATCTGATAACACATCTTGCTCTAGGAACAGTACTCTATCTGATCCCTGGTCCAACACAGAAAGACTGAAGAACTCTGAAGAGAACAGTGCTCTCTAGAATTCCCTATAATTCCCATGCTCTTAGAGGTCTATACCCAAAAAGTCCATTTCATTTTATGTACATTTAATAATTATTATTTTTGTCATAAACAAATTATCATAACAAAATTAGTGCACTGTGTTAATAATGTATTTCTGGGCAGTATGATTGGTGTGACATTTACTTTGTTCTTTAGGCTTGTATGTATTTTCAAAATTGTCTAATAAACCAATATTACTATGGTAATCAAGCAAAAGAAAACATATCTTAAAAATACCAACTCCGCATTGAAGCTGCTACATCTCATCCAATTCAATGACAAAGGCAAAGCAAAGAAGTCTGTGTTTGTTAAGACAAGGGGACCACAACAATTTAGATGCATCAAACAAAATTCTTTGAAAGATGCAAATTACAACAATGTGGCTGGTGGTATAGCTCAGTAATAAAGCATGTGCTTAACCGTGTAAACCACGGGATTCCATTACCAGTACACACACAATGTTCAGGCTCAGGGAGCAGCAATTTGAGTTTATTTTAACTCTGTAGTCACCAGAAAAGACCTTTTAAAAGTTTTTTTTTGCCTGCAGTCAAAGACTGTAGGTTTTGACTAATTACTTCCCATTTCTTATTTCCTACGTGTGTTATGTACTCTGAACAATGGCACAGCAGACAAAGGGCGAGTGCCCCTCAGAAAGAGAACTATTCAGATGCCCACCTAGCCACTTAGCTCTTGGCAGTGTCAGGACTGTCTGGACTATGGAGAAGCACTGGTAGGTTTTTGTTTTGTCCTTATTAGATGCAGGCACAGAACTGCGAGTTGGGGTGCAATCAAGCTTTGTAGTTTGGAATGGTCGTCCTCCTCACTGTGGAGCGCAGCTGGGACAGCACATTGCTTTTGCCACCCATTACAAACACACAATCATTTAGCAGACATTCAGAGGTTAGACATTCCAACCCCCTTCCCTTGAGGGTGGCCTTAACTAAGCAGAGTTGATCAGGCTTTTCTGCTTGAGTTGGGTAGAACTGACAGGCATTAACTGGGGTGCCCCTGGGGGTCTTACCTTATCCAATGACTAGGCTAGACTGTGTCACTTTTCCTTTGGAGTCCAATGTGAACTGATTGAACAGGGAGCTGGGGCTCCTCCTCCAGCTACCTGAGGGGACTCAAGAAATCTTGAGGGCATGACTTCCTTTCAGGACCTGGAAATGTCCTTGCTCCATTTTCAAGGACCATGACCCATGACCAAAGAGGTCAGTATGCTCAGACTTCCTGGCCAGTGAACCAGATGCTACAGTAAACAGAAACATCAAAGTATCACCCAGGATTTGGAGGCAGATTTATTTACATCAATGGGCACTGACAAGGTATCAATCCTCACAAAAATGTTAGGCCCTGATCCTTGGTAGTTTGAGGCTTATATGGCATAAACAAGCAGGAAGTACAGAAGCAGAGTGTGTTAGGGTTTGTGTCTGGATTGCCCCCCAAAGCCTCATGCAGTCTTGGGTGGCCTTCTGAGGGTGGCTGAATCTAGAGTTTGTGACTGGTTCACTGTCTGGTGCTAGAATTGGTAGTGAGTGCTGCACTTGTCCTGGGATTGGTAACCTGCATACAATATGAGAGAGTGAAAGAGGTTTTCTCCTCCCTTTTGTCTTTTTGCTTTTGTCAGTTTGATACCTGCCTCAACTTCCATGCACAGCTGCCCCTAAACCATGCCATGCTGCCTAGCTCATCCTAGGAAATTAAATGACTTAATGAAATCCTGTCTCAAAATAACAAAAGAAGTGGGATAGTTCAGAGAAAAGGTTCAGGATTCAATCTCCAGTAACATTTTTTTAAAAAAGAATTCTTTACATATTTTGGATATAAGCCTCATAACTTCTTTTTCATTTTGTCATTTGAAGAAAAGTTTTTAATTTTGATGTAATTAAAAACCTACTGACTTTTCCTTTTGTTGCTGGTGCTTTAATATCCTACCTGTCAAATCTGAGGTCATGGAGATTATCTGTAGCTATATTTTTTCCTGAGAGTTTCATAGTTTTTGGTCTTACATACAGATCTGGGTGCATTTGGAGTAGATTTTTGTAGATGGTATCAGGTAAGGGTCCATCACCCTTGTTTCGCATGTGGCCATGAAGTTACCCCAGGGTCATTCACTAAAAAGACAGTCACCATTGAATGGGCTGTTTCCTTGTTTTTAAAAAACATCAGTTGATGCATTGTTTTCTGTTTCACTAATTTTATGTTTATTCTGGGACAGTATCACAATCTTTGTTTATTGTTCCTTTATAGTAAGTTTTTCAATTGGAAAGCATAAATCGCACTTTGGTTTTTTTTTCAAGATTGTGTGGCTATTTTGGGGCCCTTCGCATATCTGTAAGAATTTTGGAATTCGGGTGATTATCAATTTCTATAAATAGGTAATGGCCCAAATGCTGTAAATTATCATTTGCTTACTGGACATTTGTAAATTTGTTTCTGAAATATTTCTTCGTTTGCTTTCTGCTCTTAGGTTCATTTCCTGAGTTTTTTTTTTTTTTTCTTTTTGTCTTTTTGAGACAGGGTTTCACTATGCAGTTCAGGATGGACTTCAACTCACTATGTAATCTAGACTGACCTCAAACTCACAGCAATCCTCCTGCTTCAGCCTCTTAAGTGCTAAGATTGTAAGTGTGCACCACCACATCTGGCTCCTGAGCCTTTAAATGTTTGGGGCCTTTAAAAAATAATTTCTACCGGTGAGGAATTATGCAAAAAACTCACTGGGAGGCAGACAATCCAATGTTGATGAAAATATGGAACAACTAGAACTCTCAAATATTACTGACAGAAATGTAACATAGTAAACACAAAGGAAAACTGGTTGGCAGTTTTACAAAGTTAAAAAATTTCACCAACCTGTTATTCAACAATTACACAAGGAGAGAGACCAAGATAGTGCAACAGAAAGTAGCAGAGAAAACCTCTCTGAGAGTTGCCATGCAGAAGATAGAATACAGCATCATGAGGAAGATAAGGAGGAAAGTGGGTCCACTGGACTCCGAAAGAATCAGAAGCTTGAATTGAAGCCCGCAGACAGGGTGAAGAGAAAAACTTCAGTGAAGGAGAAAGTGGTAGCCAGCAATGTCTTCTCCCTGAGACAGGACACACTGAGCAAGACAAGTGGTTTGACCTGCAGACTCATGCTCATAGTGATGGCTGGAGACTGTGGAGGCCTCTTCAGAGGGACAAAGCAGCGGAGGGGAGCAGCAGACGTTGAGGACTGCACTGGCTGGTGGCGAGTGCAGAGGACTTAAATCTTCCACTAGAGAGAGAGATTGGCCAGGAGCCATCTTGAGATGGGCCGACTGAGCTCAGAACCCACAACTTCTGTCACCTGTTCTATGGCTCCCAGTTGGGCTCAGACTCATAGAAATTGCTTGAGTCATGGCAAGCCTGATGAGTCTGGTCCCAAGGCAGGCCTGCTGGGATTATTCACTCCCACACCAAAAAGCTAGTACTGGATTATTGGGATCTGCATGAATCAGGACTCTGTCTCCACAGGTTGTCTGCTAGTAAAACCAGAGAGAATCCTGGAGGTGGACTGTTTGTTTTAGCTTTTTCTTTTTTTTTTTTCTCTTTCTCCTTCTCTATTTTTATATGAATGTGAATGTTGTTCCTAGCTTCTTTGTGGGTGTGGTTCTGTTCTGTTCTTCCTTTTATTTCGTCCATGTCTCTTTTCCTTCAGTTTTCTGCATCAATTTCCTAAAGTTGGTGTGACCCCTCTTTGTCCTCCAACTTTACTTCTAATCTCTTCCTCTTTTTCCACTTCCCTATTTTCTCCTTAATCCATTTTAACCCCTGAAGGCAAAACTGTAGGATTTGTACACGTTAAGGACTTATACACTGCATATAACTTTTGGGTTTGTTTTACATTTTGTTATATAGTCACAAATCTAGTTCATATGATTAAAAGTTGCAAATTAAGGGTTTGCTCAGTTTGTCATCTTCTAGGCTATGTTTGATGCTATTGGTACCATTATAGCCAACATTGACATAATTATTCTAAACAGCTGTTGGTCCTGGTATTTCATCACTGAGATTGACTAAGGGCCACAAAAAATGGTGTGGCACATTACCAAAGAACCAAAGAACCCGGGACTAGGCCAAACCAGCAACAACTTCTCATCTCCAACAAACTGAAGAGGTAAGATCTGCCAGCAGACTCACACCCAAAAACCAGCTACACCTGGAAGATACAGTCATTACCTAATGAGAAGCAGTCATTACCTAAGTGTCCTAAAAAATGGCAATACAGCAACCCACCATAGGCAACTTACAAGGATCAGCCCAGAAATTAAACTTAAAAAAGAAAGAAAATAAAATGAGAAGACACTTAAACAAAATGACTAAATTCCGGACATTCAGTTCACCAATGGAAAATCTAGGGGGCAATGAGCTGGGACAATCTGAAAGCCCCCCACCAGGTCTCTCTGAAGTGGCAGACTTCAGCAATTGAATGAGGCGCTGGAAAAAATGAAATCAGAAATAATCTCTCAGATAACTACACAGATTACCATGCTTAGAAATGTCAGAGCAGATACGGACAAAAAAAAAACCCAAAAAACAAAAACTGGTAAACTTAAGAAAATTATGGAAGCTCAGTATAGGAAAGACACAGAATCCATAAACTACATTCAAGCAGATATCCAGGAGAATAAAAATTTCATTGAAAATATTCAAAGCACATTAGGCCAATGTGAGGATAAGATCTCAGATATTGAAGACAGGCTTATAGTGAGTGATCAGGAAAAGAAAAATTTCTCAAAAATAGCAAGAGACCATGAGAAATCAATCCAGAAGCTGCTAGATGTTACAAAGAAAAGTAACTTAAGATTGATTGGTGTCAATGAAAACTCAGGAGGTTTAAAAATTTAAACATTAAAAAACATTAAAAACACTTAAAAAATGTTCACAGACATCAGGGCAGAAAACTTTCCTGGCAGAGAAAAACTATTGACATACAGATAAATGAGCTATATAGAGCTCCAGTTAGCAATGATAAAAAAAATAAGATCTATATTCAGGCACATCATAGTCAAGATTCCAGAAATTCAACTCAAGAACAGAATCTTAAATGCTATTAGAGAAAAAGAAACAATTCACCTATAAAGGAAAGCCCATCAGAATCACACCTGACTTCTCAGCACAAGCTCTCAAATCAAGGAGAGCTTGGGGTGAAGTACTCCAAGTTCTAAAGAAAAACAACTTTCAGCTGAGATTGATGTACCCCACAAAACTATCTTTCAAAATTGATGTAGAAATAAGACACTTCCATGACAAAGAACATCTGAAGAAATTTCTGACCACCAAACCAGCACTCCAAAATGTTCTAGAAAGAGATAACAAGGACTACCACTCCATGAACCCCAGCAGAAGAAAACCAGGGAAAGCAAACAATTAGAGGGAGGAGGAAAAAGGGAGGCAGCCAACAAAACGAAATAACATCGCAAGGATAAGTCAATGAATATCAGTTATAACCATCAATGTTAATGGTCTCAATCACTAGGAAAGAGAAACAGACTGGCAGAATGGATCAAGAAGAAAAATCCAACAATATCCTGCATATAAGAAATACATCTCTCTTTCAAATTAAAAAAAAAGAAATACATTTAATTCAAAAAGAAATTCATAGACTGAAAGTCAAAGGATGCAAAACAATACTTCATGTGACAATAACCCAGAAACAAGCAAGAGTTGCTATTCTATTTGCAGATAAAGTAAATTCCAAGCCAAGGCTGATTAAAAGAGATAAAGAAGGTCACTATATTCTCATAAAGGGAACAATCTAAGAGGAAAAGATAACAATCATAAATATACATGCAACAAATACCAGTGCATTCAACTACATAAAACAAACATAATGGACATCAAATAAGACTCAATTCAATTGTATTGGGAGATCTCAATACCCCATGGTCACAAAAAGACAGATCAACTAGACAAAAAATCAATAATGAAATATTAGAACTAAAGCAAACTTTTGAACAAACGGACTTAGTATGTGTCTATAGAGTGTTCCACCCCACAATATCAGAATACACATTCTTCTCATCTGCACATAGAACATTCTCCAAAATAGACCACATACTAGCTCATAGAACATGCTTAAGTAAATGCGAAGGTACTGAAATTATCCCATGCATACTACCGGACCACAGTGCAGTGAAATTGGAAATCGATGGCAAAAGACACCACAAGAACTTCATAAACACATGGAAATTAAATAGCATCCTACTAAACAACTAATGGGTCACAGGTGAAATTAAAGAAGAAATTAAACAGTTTTTACAGTTGAATGATAATGACAACACAACATATTGGATCTTGTAGAACACAATGAAAGCAGTCTTAAGAAGGAAATTTATATCAGTAAATATACATATCAGGAAAACACAGCAAGTGTATATAAACAACTTAATGGTAAAGCTCAACTTTCTAGAAAAAGAGGGGTAGGCTAAACCAAAAACTCATACAAGGGAGAAAATTTTAAACATAAGAGCAAAAATTAATGCATTGGAGACTAAAAAACAATACAAAGAATCAACAAATCAAAGAATTAGTTCTTTGAAAGATTAAACAAAATTGACAAACCCTTATCCGACCTTATAAAAAAGATAAAATCCATACAATTAGGAATGAAAAGGATGAAATCACAATACATCCCTCAGAAATCCAGAAGATCATTTATAACTACTTTGCAAACTTGTATTCTAGTAAGATGGAAAATATAGAAAAATTGGATAGATTCCTAGATACATATGAATTGCAAAGCTGAATCAAGAAGATATAAAAATCCTAATAAAACTCCAATATCAATCAATGAAACCAAAGATGTAATTAAAAACCTATCAACAAAGAAAAGCCCAAGTCCTGATGGATTCACTGCTGAATTCTACAAAAAAAATTAGAGAAGACCTAATACCATTACTCCTCAATCTCTTTAATGAAATGCCAAGGGAAGCAATACTCCCAAATTCATTTGTGGAATCCATTATTACCCTGATACCATAACCAGAGAATGACTCAACTAAGAGTTTCCCTAATGAATGCTGTTTCCCTAATGAATGCTGACGCAAAAATTTTCAATAAGATACTGGCAAACAGACTGCAGCAAATGGTCAAGAAGGTGTACACCTTGATCAAGTAGGATTCATCCCGGGGATGCAGGGATGGTTCAATATACCATATGAACAGAGCCAAGAACAAAAATCTTACAATCATCTCAACAGATGCATAAAAAGCATCTAATGACATTTTGACAATGTCAAATTGCTCAATGACATATTGAGCATTTTGGAGAAGTCCAGCATCCATTTATGATAGAAATCCTACAGAAAATTGGAATAGTCTTTATTTCAATCTGATAAACCAACAGCCAACATCATACTAAATGAACAAAAACGGAAATCTATCTCTCTAAAATCAGGAACAAGATGAAGATGTCCACTGTCTCCACTCTTTTTCAACATAATCTTGGAAACTTTAGGCAGAGCAATTAGACAAGAGAAAGAAATAAATGGAATAAAGAAAGGAAAGGAAGAAATTAAACTATTGTTATTTGGAGCTTGTATGATTATCTACACAGAAGACCTCAAAAACTCTGCCAAGAGACTACTATATTTAATAAGTAAATTCAGTAATGTAGCTGTATACAAAGTCAACAATCAAAAATCAATAGCCTTTCTGTACACAAATAACAAACTCACTGAGAGAGAAATCAGGGAAACAACACCCTTCACAATAGCATCCAGAAAAATGAAGTATCTAAGAATCAATCTAACAAAGGATATGAAAGACCTCTATATTGAAAACTACAGTATTCTGGAAAAGGAGATTGAAGAGGATACTAGAAAATGGAGAGATGTCCTGTGCTCATAGGCAAGATGAACCAATATAGTGAAAATGGCCGTACTTCTAAAACTGTTATACAGGTTCAGTCCAATCCCAATCAAAATTCCAAAAGCATATCTCACAGAATTAGAGAAAACAATCCTAAAATTTACCTGGAACCAGAGGAGACCTAGAATAGCAAAGGTAACCCTTAGCAACAAAGACAAGTCACGAGTCACCACAATCCCTGACTTAAAATTATACTATACTGCTACTGTGATAAAAACAGCATGGTACTGGCAAAAAAACTCTGAAGATTAATAGAACAGATTTAGAAGATGCAGAAATAACTCCAGACACAATTATCCTCTTTATCTTTGACAAAGCTGCCAAACACCTTCACTGGAAGAAAGATATCCTCTTTCACAAATGGTGCTGGAAAAACTGGCTCTTCACATGCCAAAGTTTAAACATAGACCCTTATCTTTCACCATGGACTAAGCTAAAATCAAAATGGATCAAAGATCTAAATATTAAAACAGAAACATTAAATCTGCTGGAAGACAGTAGGTAAGATTCTTGAAGACACTGGTCTAGGTCAAGACTTTATGAACAAAACTTTTATTATACAAGAACTATCCCAAAGAATCCACAACTGGGATATCATTATATTGAAAAGCTTTTGCATAGCAAGGGAAACCACCAACAGAGTGTAGAGACAGCTCACCATGTGGGAGAAAATGTTTGCCAGCCATTCCTCAGACAAAAAAAAAAAAGTCAGTCCTCCCAAATTTAAAGACTCACTCAAAAAATGTGCATCTGAGATGAATACTTAATCCTTAGATGAAGAAATACAAACAGCAAATAAACATGTGAAAAAATGTTCAATATCACTGGTCATTCGAGAGACGAAAATTGAAACAACACTGAGATGCCACTTTACTCTGCAAAGTATGGCTAGTATCAAGTAATCAGCCAATAAAAATTGCTTGACGGGTTATGGGGAAAAAGGTACACTTCTTCACTGTTAGTGGGAATATAGACTGGTGCAACTACCATGGAAATCAGTGTGGATATTCCTCAAAATTCTAATACTAGAGCTCCATTTGACCCAGCTATTCCCCTTCTGGGTATCTTCTCTAAAGAATTGAAAACATCATACCACAGTGATATATGTACACCCATGTTTATAGCAGCACAATTTGTTACAGCCAGATCTTGGAAACAACCTAAAGGTCCATCAGCTGAAGAATGGATGAAAAAGATGCAGTATTTTTATATAACGGAATATTACTCAGTCATTAAGAAGGATAAACCAGAGACTTTTATATGTAAATGGATATAACTTGAGGCCATACTCATAAGTGAAATAAATCAGACACATATGTAAACATCACATTGTTGGGGAAGATGGTGGAACAGTAAGCAGCAGAGTAAACAGACTCTGTAAGATACACAGTCCAGATGCTGGAATATAGCATCATGGGGAAGACAAGAAGGGAGGAAGTGGGTCCCCTGGATTCAGGAAAAATCTAAAGTGAAAACTGAAGCCCAAAAAGAGAGTAAAAAAGAAAAACTTAAGTGAAGGAGAAGGCAATAGCTGGCAGTGTCTTTGCCCTGTAGCTGGACCTACTATGCAAGAGGAGCTGTTGGAACCTGGGGACACATGGTCACAGTGACAGTGATGGCTGGAGACCCCAGAGGCCTCTACAAAGAGACATGGTGGTGGAGGGGAGCAGAAGATGCCAAGGAGCTGGTCTGTTTGGAATTGGGAACTTCGCGGAGACCGGCATCTCGGCCTGACTGTTTGGGACCCATAGGCCTGCCCTTCACCCGCAGGGAACCTCCCGGAGACTGGCAGCTTGGCCTGACTGTTTGGGACCAGGAACCTCCCAGAGACTGGCAGCTCGGCCTGGTGTGTTTGGTACTGGGAACTTGGCAGAGACCAGCAACTCAACCTGTGCTGTTTGGGTCTGGTAGGCCTGCCCTTCACCCATAAGGAACCTCACGGAGACTGGCATCTTGGCCTGGCCTGTTTGGGAATGGAAACATTGCACGGATCAGTGGCAGAGGACCTGAGGTGCCTGGAACTGCTGCTGCTGGGCACCCCCCTTCTCCAGGAACATCTAGGAAGCCTGCCACAGGACTGAGCTGACTGGGACCACATCTGCTGAATGTGACCTTCCATCGGGAACATTGGACTACAGTGGACTATCATGCTGGCTTGATGAGAGGTTCAGGAATCCCTCACCCAAACAGAAGACCTCATCAGGCTTCAGTCAGTGTGGTATGGTAGGAGGAATTCAGGAGATGGGATCTCCTCTTCATTGTGGTACTCAGCAATTTGACAAATGTCAACCACACAGTAGAACCTTGAAACACACATTGCAGAAAGTTGTGTCTGTTGGAATAGAAAGACCAGAAATTCACCCAAAAAGTGAAAATGACTAAACAAAAAGGCAAAATGGAATCCCTGATGGAATCTAGTCCATCAGGAGCAAGTGCAGGTGGTAATGAAATAGAGGACCCCAAAATTCATACACCAAAAATTTCTGAAAAGATAGCAAATGAAGTAAAGAAACAAATCCATGAGGCTATGGAAGAAATCAAATTAGAAATAATGTCTTATGTAAAGACAAAAGTAACAACCTTAGTAAATGAGCTGCTCAACATAGCTAGAGAAGAAATAGATAAGAAACTACAGGAGCATAGGAAATTGATTGAAACTTTCAATGAACAATGTAGAAAACAAGCAGAATCTATGAAACAAATTGAAAGAGATATGCAAGAAACAAAAAATTGTATTGAAAGCCTGCAAAGCCATTTAAATGAAGCTGAGGATAGAATTTTGGACCTTGAGGACAGGATTGCAGATAGCAATCTTGAAAGGGTAGAACTTATAAAAACAACAAAGCAGCACGAAATGACAATCCAACAGCTACAAGATGATGCCAGGAGAAACAATGTTAGACTAATAGGCATTAGTGAGGAGGTAGGAGACAATGCAAAGGATATAGCTAAACTGTTCACAGAAATAATAGCAGAAAATTTACCAAACATGGGGGAAAAATCAGATCTACAAATAAGTGAGGCATATAGAATGCCATACAGTCATAACCAACGTAAACCTACACACAGACATATAATTATTAGGATCTCACACATACCACATAAAAACAGAATACTAAAAGCTGTTAGAGAAAAGACACAACTCACCTATAAAGGAAAGCCTATTAGAATCACAGAAGATTTCTCAGCACAAACCTTCAGGTTGAGACGAGCTTGGAGTGAAGTATTTCAAGCCCTAAAAGAAAACAACTTTCAACCCAGACTGACATACCCAGCAAAACTGTCTTTCAAATTTAATGGAGAAACAAGATACTTCCATGAAAAAGAACAACTAAAGAAATTCATATCCACCAAACCAACCTTAGAAAGAGTGCTGAAGGACATCCTAGATAGAGATAAAAATGACCACAATCTCGAGAGCAACAGAAAGAAATCACCAGGCTGGACAAGAAAGTAAACAAGGGAGAAAGGCAGGAAACTAACAACAGTAACACAACATGGTAAAGTCAAGCCAATGCATATCAGTGATATCTATAAATGTAATTGGGCTAATTCACATATCAAAAGAATCAGGTTGACAGAATGGATCAAGAAACAGGATCCCACAATATGCTGTATACAAGAAACACATCTGACTCAAAAAGAAACTCATAGATTAAAAGTCAAAGGATGAAAAACAGTATTCCAAGCAATGGGAACTCAGAAAAAAGCTGAGGTAACTATTCTATTTGCAGACAGTGTGAACTTCAAACCTAAAATGATTAAAAGAGACAAAGTAGGTCACTACATACTTGTAAGCGGAAAAATTCAAGAGGAAGAACTAACAATTATATAAATATATGTGCACCAAACACAGGAGCACCCAACTACATAAGACAGATACTAAAGGACATGAAAAACCAAATACACAAGAACACAATTATTACAGGGGAACTTAACAGCCCACTGTCACAAAGAGATAGATCAACTAGGCAAAAAATTAGCAAAGAAACAATAGAACTGAATCATACCTGTGAGCAATTGGACTTAGTTGATGTTTACAGAGTGTTCCAAACACATCAGAATACACCTTCTTCTCGGCTACCCATGGGACATTCTCCAAAATAGACCATATATTATCCCATAAAGCATTTTTAAGTAAATGCAAAGATACTGAGATTGTCCCATGAATACTATCTGACCACAGTGCACTGAAATTGGAAATAAATGGCAAAAGAAACTGCAAAACTGGCATAAATACATGGAAATTAAGTAACAAATTTTTGAACAATCAATGGGCTACAGATGAAATTAAAGAAGAAATAAAGCAAAACCTACAATTCAATGAAAATGAGGAAACAACCTATTGTAATCTGTGGGATGCAATGAAAGCAGTCTTAAGAGGGAAATATACAGCAATAAACTGTTTTATCAAGAAAACAGAATGAGCACAAATAAACAATCTAATGCTGCATCTCAAGCTTCTAGAAATAGAAGAGCAAGTTAAATCTAAAGCTCATAGAAGAGAGGAAAGTGTAAAGATTAGAGCAGAAATCAATGCAATTGAAACTAAAAAAAAACAATAAAAAGAATTAGTGAATCAAAAAGCTGGTTTTTTGAGAGAATAAACAAAATTGACAAACCTCTTAGCTAACCTTATAAAGAAAAAGAAAGAAAAAACCCAAATTCACTCAATAAGGACCGAAAAGGGAGAAATTACTACAGATCCCATGGAAATTCAAAACATCATAAACACCTACTTTGAAAATCTCTACTCACATAGAGAAGAAAATACAGAGGAAATGGACAGATTTCTAGAAACATATGAACTACCAAAGCTCAACCAAGAAGATATAGCAATTTTGAATAACCCAATATCAGCTATTGAAATTGAAAATGTAATAAAAAAACTTACAAACAAACAAAAGCCCAGGTCCTGATGGATTACAGCTGAATTCTATAAGAAATTTAGAGAAGACTTGATGCCAATACTCCTTAAACTCTTCAATGAAATTGAAAAGAAGGCAATCCTCCCTAAATCATTCCTGGAGGCAAGTATTACTCTGATACCAAAACCAGACAAAGACCCAACCAAAAAGGAGAACTATAGGCCAATCTCACTAATGAACATAGATGCAAAGATTCTCAATAAAATACTAGCAAATAGAATGCAGCAAATCATCAAGAAGATTATACTTCATGACCAAGTGGGGTTCATTCCAGGAATGCAGGGATGGTTTAACATACGCAAATCAATAAATGTAATACACCACATCAACAGAGCCAAAAACAAGAACCACATAGTCATCTCAATAGATGCAGAAAAAGCTTTTGATAAGGTCCAACACTTGTTCATGATAAAAACCCTTCAGAAACTCAGAATACACGGTGTCTACCTCAAGCTTATATAGGCCATCTATGACAAACCAACAGCCAATATTATACTAAATGGACAAAAAATGAAAGCTTTCACTTTAAAATCAGGAACAAGACAAGGATGTCCACTATCACCACTCCTCTTCAATATAGTTCTGGAAACACTAGCCAAGGCAATCAGACAAGAGAAGAAAATAAAAGGAATAAAGATAGGAAAGGAAGAAGTTAAAATATCACCATTTTCAGATGACATGATACTCTATATAGAAGACCCAAATAATTCCACTGAAAGACTACTAGAGGTAATAAACAAATTTAGCAGTGTAGCTGGATACAAAGACAATGCTCAAAAATCAATAGCATTCCTGTACACAAACCAGAACCTCACCAAGAGAGAAATTATGGAAATATCACCCTTCACAACAACATCTAAAAAAATGAAGTACTTAGGAATCAACCTAACTAAAAATGTAAAATACCTATATACTGAAAATTATACTACACTAAAAAAGGAGATGAAGAGGATATTAGAAAATGGAAAGATGTTCCATGCTCTTGGCTAGGAAGAACCAACATTGTGAAAATGGCCATACTAGGGCTGGGGATTTAGCTCAGCGGCTTAAGCGCCTGCCTGGCAAGTGCAAGGTCGTG
>PVJX010001766.1:0-109435 GCA_004027295.1 Dolichotis patagonum | reverse complement strand
AGCCACTGTGATAAAATCAACATAGTACTGGCAAAGAAATAGACCTGAGGATCAATGGAACAGATTAGAAGATACAAATATAGGTACAAAGACACTCAGCCACCTGATATTTGACAAAGGGGCTAAACATGTTCACTGGAGGAAGGATAGCCTCTTTAATAAATGGTATTAGAAAAATTGGCTCTCCACATGCAGAAGACTGAAACTAGATCCATGCCTATCACCATGCACAAAACTAAGGTCTAAATGGATCAAAGACCTAAATATTAAAACAGAAACACTAAATCTACTAGAAGATAAGGTACGTAGAAATCTTGGAGACATAGGTGTAGGCAGAGTATTCATCAACAAAACAAAAACTGCACGGGAAACACTTCAGAGAATCAACAACTGGGATCTCATATTATTGAAAAGTTTCTGCACTTCAAGAGAAATCACCATCAGAGTGAAGAAAAACCACAGAATGGGAAAGAATTTTAACCAGCAACCTCTCAAACAAAGGACTTATATCAAGAACATATAAAGAATTAAAAACATCAACCCCCCCCAATTCAAAGACCCTCTCCAAAAATGGGCAGCTGAGATGAACACACAGTTCTCAGATGAAGATGTACAAATGGCAAACAAATACATGAAGAAATGTTCATCATCACTGGTCATTCGAGAAATGCAAATTAAAACAACATTGAGATATCATTTCACACCGGAAAGAATAGCTGCCATCAAGAAATCAGCTGATAACAAATGTTGGCGAGGCTGTGGGGAAAAAGGAACACTGCTCCACTGTTGGTGGGAGTGTAGACTGGTGCAACCACTATGGAAATCAGTATGGAGAATTCTCAGAAGACTAGGAGTCGAAGCTCCATTCAACCCAGCTATTCCCCTCCTGGGTATTTTCCCAGAGAAACTGAAAAGTTCATATCACAGTGATATATGTGCACCCATGTTCATAGCAGCACAATTTGTAATAGCTAAGTCTTGGAAACAACCAAGATACCCATCAGCTGCAGAGTGGATGAAACAGATGTGGTATTTTTATACAATGGAATATTACTCAGCTATAAAAAGGATGATCTTGAGGTCTTTATAGGGAAATGGGGACAACTTGAGACTATCCTCATTAGTGAAATAAATAAGGGTCATGTTTATAAATATCACATTGCTTCTCTAGTGTAAAAAGTAATAAGAACTCTAGGAGTAATGAAACTCAAAATGTGTAATTGCTACTGTAAAAAAGAGAGGAAAAGAAAGTGCTCTAAAGGATATAACTGCATGTGTGTTTAAGTGTGTAAGATAGATGTCCATATTACTGTTTTTGTTAGAACGTTGAGCAGAACCATTAACAGGCTCATTGTTTGAATGTGTACTTTGTATGTTTTAACTTTGTCACTTGAACAACTATTTCCAATGATGACAGTATGTAACTTATTAAAAAAAAATGCCAAGGACTTCCCTGGCTGGCAGTGAATGTAGAGGACTCAGTCCTCCCACAAGAGAGAGTGATTGGCCAGGAGCCATTTTGGAGTCAGGCCAGGTAAGTCCAGAACCAAAACTGAAGCCGGATTCCTCAAGCAGCTCCCAGGTGGGAGCAGACTGGTGGAAACTGCTCAGACAGAGCTATACTCCCATGTGCATTCCAGCAGCCTTTGCTTAGCTTCTCTGCCCGTGGCCAGCTTGGCCTGAAGATGGCAGCCAGCCCTGCCCCTGCGCACACTCCACCAACCATCAATGAGTCACTGCAGGCTGGGAAAAGCAGTAGACAGCCCCGCACCAGCGTACCCAATGGCCACCATCAGATACCTGTAGCCAGCACTGGCCAGAACCAAGCAGTCTTGCTTCAGAGAAATTGTAGCCAATGCAGGGAGAGCCTGGGACCCCACTATCCACTTGTCTGGAAGACCCAGGAATATGTCAAGATGAAGAAGCAAAATGCAGTCTCTGGTCTCCAACCCAAGGCGAGCTGGTCCAGGAGATGTAAACATGGAAGAGATCAGGAGTTGCACACCTGAAATTTCTGAAGTGATGGCAACTGAAGTGAAGAAATTAGGAATTCATGACCACCAAACCAACCCTAAAAAGAACAAAGGACATTCTATATAAAGATTTTTTTAAAAAGACCATGATTCCAGGAATAGCAGCAGAGAGAGATCACCCAGCGGGCAGACAATGGAATGGAGGGAAAAGTAGGCAACCAACATCAGGAAAACAGCATGGCAGAGACGATGCAGAGCACATTGGCCATAACAACTAATGTAGATGGCCTCGATGCACCAATAAAAAGAAACACAGGAAGAGTAGATCAGGAGACAGGATCCGTCCATATGCTTTATACAAGAAACACATTGAACCGGAAAGACTGAGAGTCAAAGGAGAGAAAACAATGCTGTATGTGACAGGGAACCAGAAGGAAGTGGGCATATCTTGCCCATCAGCTGCAGAGTAGATAAGAAAGATATGGCATTTTTATACCATGGAAAGCTACTAAGCTATAAAGAAAGATAACCCAGAGGCTCTTGTAGGTAAATGGATACAACTTGAGATCATGCTCATGGGTGAAATGGTTCAGAGTCCCATGGGTAAATATGGTGTTGTCTCCCTAGTATAAAAAACTAAAGGAGTTAGTGGGATCCAAAATGTACAATACATATTGTGAAAGTGAAGGGGAAGGAATTGTCTAAAAAGGGAAGACAGTGGCCATTGTTAATCTATTACCATGATTTGAAACCTGTATTGTTTTTATTGTTCTGTTTAGTTTGGTTTTATTCTGTTTCAGTTTGTTTAATTTTACCATATTTGATGGCATGAACAGCTATTTCAAAGATTACAAAATATATTATGGTAGCCATTATTGATTTCCTATTAACTTCTTTTGAAGCCCTGTGTTGCTTTCATTGTTTTGTTTTGATTGGTTTTATTCTATTCTGTTTTGTTTGATTGTATCATGTCTGAAGGTCTAGGCAGCTACTTTGAAGCTAACAAGAGGCATTATGGTAGCCACTGTTGTTTTACTATAATCTTGTTTTGAAGCCTGTACTGCTTCTATTGTTTTGTTTTTATTCGTTATTTTGTTTGATTTTATTACACCTGATGGTATGGGAAGTTCTTTTGAGTATAACAAGAGGCATTATGGTAGCCATTATTGATTTCCTTGTATTTTGTTTTAAAAAGTCATGTACCATGTTCATTGTTTTGATTGACTCTATTCTATTTTATTTCACTTGGTTTTATTTTCTTCAAAATTAAAAAAAAATCATATTGTCTCTAGTGTGAGAAGCTGAAAGGAATAACATATATGCATGTATATGTATATATAAAAAGATAATTAAGATAGTTATACTACTGATTTCGCTGAGTTCACTGAAGAGAAAGATTTATGCTGGTATTGTTCAGACAATTGAATGCAGATATCTTGTCTTTGGTTGAATGATTTGGGGATGACAATGCTCAATGTATGTACCATTGTTGTGCTGACTGACGTGTGCTGAAATTTATTTTTCTCTTTCAAATTAAAATGGATTTGAAAAAAATTACACTTATACATATTTAGCCAAGAAATTAGTGTTTTCATGTCCACAAAAAGTCATATAAGAATAGTCAGGGTGACTTTGTCACAATAACCTCAAAAATAACAAATTTCAATCAATGAAAAAATGCATGAGAATAGTGATATATGTAGTCAATGGAATACTACTCAGCAACAAATAGTAATGAGTTATTGATACATGCAGCAAATAAGGAATTCAAATTACCATATGACCTTGGACAAATTACTCAGCTTCTCAGAGTCTTTATTGCCCCTTCTGCAAATGGGATCTTTACAGGTTGACTTATATCTTCTTAGAAATTGGTGTGTTGGGGTCCTAATCCCCAGTACCTCAGGCATCATATTTGGAGATAGTGTCTTTAAAGAGGTAGTTAAATTACAGTGTGTTTCATGGGTTGCCCTAATCCAGTATGGCAGATGTCCTCACAGGAAAAGGGGCTTAAGATAGTATTGTTTTAATCTATTCAGGGAGATACACATTCAGACACACACGCGGACACACAAAGACTATATAAAGATATGGGGATAACTGGGCCATCTTCAAAACTCAGAGTGAAGTTTCAGAAGAAACTAACCCTGCCAACACTGATCTGAGGCGAGAGTTGTGAGAACATTGATTGCCGTTGCACTGGTATAACACAAGTGGAAAACTCCATACCTAAGCAGGTGTCATGGCAGTTCCAACAAACTACTGCAGTGACCATAGTTCTTGTGCATGGAACTCTTGGGAGGAGGAAATACAGTAACATATGAAAGGTACTAAGCATGGTGTCAGGAACATAACAAATGCCCAGGCAAGGACAGCTTAATACTACTCCTTCTGTAGGTGTGGACACCATGTGGAGTGCAAGAGACACCTCAGCTTGTACAAATGGACCCAGGTCTGGGGAGCAGAGTGTGTTTGTGTGTGTGTGTGTGTGTGTGTGTGTGTTGTGTGTGTGTTGTGTGTGTGTTGTGTGTGTGTGTGTGTGTGAGAGAGAGAGAGAGAGAGAGAGAGCATGCACCCCTGTGCATGTAGGTAGCATTGCATGTTAACAAAGGCAATCTTACTCATGCATCTCACGGAGACAGGAGCAACCTGGAACTTTCAGAAGGTCACCCATATCATGGGCAACAAACTACTGTGGGTAATTAAGGACATTTTGCTGAAGCTCAGTTATGCTCACTGGCTCACAGATTGTCCCTGGTGGCTTTCATGCTACTAAGACAGCCTGAGTAGCTGTACCAGAGACTGTAGTAACCACAATGCAAAACAGTTATATACAATATATAAGACTGTAGTATATCAATTCTGTCTTCAAGGGTTAAGATTCAATGGATTAAATGGATTAAAGAGAAAACAGAAAAGTGGGAAAAAAGAAAGAGACTGAAAATAGGTTGGAGGACAAAGATGGATCCCACCAATTTGGGGAAACTGATGCAGAAAACTGAGGGAAAAGAGAGCTGGGGGAGATAAAAGGTAGAACAGAAAAAAACCACTCCCACAAGGAGGTTAGGAACCACACTCACTAAAACAAACAAACAAACAAACAAACAAGCAATAAGAGAAAGAGAAATATAAAACAAACAAGGAAAGAAGAAAAGAAAAACAGCAGCAGAACAAAACAAAACAAAACAAAACAGTCCACTTCCAAGCTTGTCTCTGGATTCACTTGTAAGATAGCCTGTGGAGACAGTGTCCCAAATCATTCCACCCTGTATCCCAGCAAGCCAGCAGTTGCTTTATGCCAGAGTAGTAGACAACCTTAGCAGGCCTTCCCTGAGACCAGACTCACTGGACTTGCCGCAGTCCAAGCAGTTTCCACCAGTCTGCATCCAGCTAGGATCTGCTGGAGGAAGCCGGCAGCAGCTCTGGTTCCAGGTTTATTCCACATAGCTACAAAATGGCTCCCAGCCAATCTCTCCCTCTGGAGGAGGACCAAGTCCTCTGCACTTAGCACCAGCCAGCGCAGTCCTCCACCTCTGCTACCAATCCTCTCCCCCACCAAGTCCTTCCTTTGCAGGCAGCTGAGTTAGTCAAAAATATTATAGGCAGTGACACAGGGCTAGGACCTCAATGGAACCAGTGCAGACACCTGGCAACTGCGGGGGAGACAGACACCTCCTGCTGTGGGCCAGGCCTCAAGACAAAGGATCAAACAAATAAATCTACATCCTAAAGACTGATGTTCTAATTAGATCCCTCTCACCCTGGAGTCACTATCCCATCCTTCTAGGGGAAAGGTCACAGCTCCAAGAATGCCTGCTTGCTATGTGACTTGCTTTCCCATTTGTCCCTAATGTAATCAATTTTACTTGAACTATTGATCTTATTGGTTAACTATAGTTATGCCCACCTTATGCCCATCTGCTTTGTGAGTTTCCAGTCTTCCCCCACCTTGAACACATGGTTTTACTCTATAAAAGTCCCTGCAAAGACAGAGTCCTGGGTAACCCGCTTGGGACCCCTTCTGTCTCTCTCTCTCAGACAGAAGCTTTCTTTCTCTCAATAGATATATTCTACTGTTACCTCCGTTGTTCATAAAATTCATTCTTCAATTTTAGAGAACACAAACTCGGACACAGTAGGTTGAGAGTTTCATTCCCTTATGTTACTTCCGCTGAGGCCTCTGGGGTCATAGCCAACACTGTCACCATGCGCACGTCCCCAGGTTCCAGCAGCTCGCCCCATGCAGTGCGTCCAGCTCTGGATGAAGACTCCACCAGCTTCTGCCTTCTTATTCACTGAAGTTTTTCATTTTAGTCTCTCCGGGGGCTTCAATTCAGACTTAAGACTCTTCCTGGGTCCAAGGGACCGACTTCCTTCCTTCTTAGCTTCCTCACGATGGTATATTCCCAGGTCTAGATGATGTCTCTCAGAAAGGCTGTTTTCTCTACTGCTTACTACTCCGCCATCTTCCCACAAGTCCTGTGGTAATCATAAAGCCTAGTTTAAGTACTATAGTGTCCTTTTGAAAAAGGGTAGGGACCCATTCACCAAGCCCAGCATACCAGGACCTGATAAAAATTACCTTTCTGTTTCTGTTTCTTTTTCCTTGTTATGAAAAGACACCAACAAAAGATAAAGAGAGTGAGATGAAAGGCAACCAGGTGCATGCTGTTTAATCCATTTTATGGTTGAGGGAGCTGTCATCAAAATTTGGGAGGGTCAATGTACTGCAGGTCATACAGTTCTGCTTCATTTTCCACGACCATAAAATAACAATATTTCAAGAATGAAATGTGTTAATACATGCCCGGCACATTGTTTTGCTGTTGCAGGTTCAGCACCTCTAATGTGAAAATCTAAAATACCCCACAGCCCGAATTTTTTAAGCAATGACATGACACCAGTGGAAAATTCCATGCTTAATCTGAAGTGATCAGTTGTGCTCAAAATGCCGGCAAACTAAAACTATCATATGAAATTACTATGTGTAATTATCATATACATGGTGTATACGAAATGAAAATGAACTTTCTTTTTGGACTTTGGAATTCGTCATGTATATGAAAGTATTCCCAAATCTGAAAACATCTGAAATCCTCAACATTCCCAGTCCAGCCATTTTGGATAAATGATACTTTGCCTGTGAGTTATTAGAGCATTATTGTTAACGTCTGTTCCCCAGGAAAATCTGAAAAGCTCATACCTTTTTTAGTTTACATATACATAATCCACATCCTCACAGAGAACAGGAGACACAGAGCAGAGGGGAGTTGAAGCCGAAGTCAGAAACAAGCAGCCAAAGGCGCCTCCTTGGCACCAAAGCCTACCAGACAGCTCCCCAGCCCGGAGCCCCCATCCTGCCCCTGGTCATCCAGGGCTAATAGAATTCAGAAGGTAATACAATCCCCAGGCTCTGGATTCCTGGAGGATCCTGGCCGGGGCTACTGGTAGCTGGCAGGAGGCCGGAGGCAGGGAGGACTCTGATAAAGATCAAGTGCCCACAGCCCTCGCATCTCACCCCAGGCGCCTCCTTAAGCCTGGGCTCAGCACAGATCTGTAGATTTTCTCCAATTGGCTGTCTGGCTTCCTGGGGAGAGAGAATGTTCAAGTCTAGAGAGCCTCAGGAATAGCCTAATCAGACCCATGTGTCCTTGCCTCTTGTTCCTGTTAATTCTGTTCCTACTCGGCGTAGACAGGAGTAGCCTGACAGGGGAGGGTAATCATGGTCCTTTCCCATGGTAGGCATTTAAGAGACTTCCTTTTTGTCACCTGCATGGGAACCAGAATCTAGACAAGATTTGTGTTCCTCATTCCTTCTTCAGGATCAAAGTGGAGGCAACCACTGAAACATAAGATAGCGGGGACAGGGAGGAAAACAGAACGAAACACACAAAGCGGCACACAGGTCCCTTCGTACCCACAGGCTAGGGGGGAAGGCACTGCAGCACAAACACAAAGGGCAGAAACACAAAGCAGGCCCCCAAAAGGGGAATGCAACAGAAACACACAAGCCAGAGCATAACAGAAGCAGCCGACCAGAGCTCCAAGGGGTAGTTGCAAAGCTTTGTTGGGCCACTGTCTCTGCCTGGAGAGAGTGGTGCGGGAATGTGTGAAAGTCCCTTTTTGATTCTGGGGAGCCAAAGCCCTGGCAAACCATGGTATAAATGCTCTGTAAAGTCACTGTGAAACTCAGATTAGCAGGTGTTGAAACTTCACTCCTGGCCTAGGTACAATGCTAGGTCTTTGTGAGCCTTAGGCCACATTTTCACCAATGGATTAGCATATAATCTTGTTTCAGGATGCTTCCGGTTTATGTGTTGACACTGAACTCCAGCCAGCAGTGCTGTCACCAGTGCTGGCCCAGAGTGCTTCTAAAAGCTTCTCTTCTCTGAGGGTTCATCACACTCTTCCTATGCTGAGGAGTGAAAGACAGCCCTTCAGCACTGTGCTTGGGGAGCATTTTGAAGAGTGGCATCCCCATCAAAATGCCCAAAATTATGACATAGATGTAGTGGCTTATTGATTGTGTCAACTTGAGAAGTTTAGAAGCTTAACGAAAGCAGCTTAGCAATTCTATACCGAAGGGTGCAGAGCCACTGCGGAGTGGCTCATTACCTGGATAGCATAAAAGGGAAGGAGGAAAGACAGACAGGTTCTGTTCTGCAGAGGAGCTCCAGTCTTCACCTTCGGCTTGGACATTGTCTCCTGGCTTCCAGATCAGACTTTTCAGCTTCTGCCTTGGATCCTTCAGCCTTCCAGCATAGACTCTTCAGCCTTCTGTAACAGACCCATCAGTCTCTTGATGTGGACTTGCATGGGACACTGCAGTGAACTACAGACCTTGGATTGAATCCTTTGACCTCTGGCTTCTGCACTCGTCCTCATCCGACTGTGTGGCTGACCATAGTAAGCCAGTCTTGTAATTTCTTATACATTGGTGTACTTTGTGTTTTATCTGTTCCTCTAGTAAAACCCTGACTAACACACTAAAGCAACTACAGGAAACAACTACTCTTGTTTGCATTACAGCACAACAGCTGACATAAGAAGGCAAAGGGTCTTTGACCTCAGCGGGGAACATGGATATTGAGCTGCTCAAATGTTCACTGCTTTGTGTAGGTCTGCAAAAGAGCCCTAACATCTTGCAAACTTTGATCTGATATTACCAAGAAATTTTAGCGCCTAAGCAAATTCACAATTTTGGAGTTTACAAGTTATGAGGATTTATTGCACATTATCCCATTTACTTCTAACAATTTTACTTGATGGATTTTATTATCATTCCCATTTTAAAGACTGGAAAACAGGCCCAGATGATTTTATGATTTGCACAAGATAATACAGATCTCCCAAGAGAAGTTTGCTATGTGCAGCCCTGGAGTGGGTACTTTATGGAGCAGGAGTCCTGAAGCCAGATAGAGGGAAGAGGGAGCTCAGGTATCGAAAGGTAGGCACCTGCATAGATTCAAGACCAGCCTGGCTGTAAGTTCAGAATAGAGTTGTACAGAAATCAATAAACTATCCAAAGAAAGAGGCAGTCTACTGGGAGAGTGAAGAAAATGTTTTACTCCAGAAGCAGAACTGTTGGTGAAGTTTGGAAGCTGGAGATGCACAAACACTGTATTCTAAGTTTCTTCCAAAACATTTCAGGAGTCCAGGAAAAATCCATTCAGGCTCTTTGCCAGCCATACTGGAGCTGCAGTCTCTTCCAACTTCGGAGTCTTAGGCATGAGCAGTTGGTGCAGACACTGGTCTCAAAAAAGAGAAGGAGAAGGAGAAGAGAGAATGCCCTGCTCAAGTCCAATCATGGTCCCTCATGGTCCTCAGATCACTGTTCACCCCACCCAGTCTGACTTCAGTCCCCTTTCTGAGTACAGTGAGGTCATTTTCATAGAGGTCACCAATGACCTTCATGTTATTACATCCAAAACCCACTCTTACCTTCAACTATATAGACATTTAGAATACAATGTAATTATGAAGTCAGGAAATTTGTCCTTCACTACTTTATTCCAGAACCTAGGACAGTCTGGCACAATGGGAGCTTGGTAGATATACATAAAGGAGTGAATGAGTTTTCTGCAGCAGCAGTCTTGTTTTCCCTCTGTTCTTAGTGTATCCCTTCCCTCTCACTTTTGTAGATACCTCGTCTTCATTGTACCATGTAGAACTGATATAGGGGAATGAAACTCCTGACCTACTATGTCCGAGTTCGTGTTCTCTAAAATCGAAGAATGAATTTTAGGAACAACGGAGGTGAAGAGTAGAATATCTTTATTGAGAGAAAGCTCCTGTCTGGAGAGAGAGAGAAGGGGGTCCCGAGCAGGTTGCCCAGGACTCTGTCTTTTCCAGGGACTTTTATAGAGTAAAACCATGGGTTCAAGGTGGGGAAGACTGGGAGCTCACAAGGCAGATGGGCATGAGGTGGGGCATAACTATAGTTAGCCAATAAGATCAATAGTTTAAGTAAAATTGATTACATTGAGGACAAATGGGAAAGCAAGTCACATAGCAAGCGGGCATTCTTGGAGCTGTGACATTTCCCCTAGAAGGATGGGATAGTGACTCCAGGGTGAGAGGGAGCTAATTAGAAAATCAGTCCTTACGATGTGGATTCATTTGTTTGATCCTTTGTCTTGAGGCCTGGCCCACAGCAGGAGGTGTCTGTCTCCCTTGCAGTTTCCAGGTGTCAGCACTGGCTCTATTGAGGACCTAGCCCTGTCTCACTGCCTATGATATTTCTGACTAACTCAGTTGCCTGCTGCAGAATCACCCCAAATCTCCATCCCAGGCTCTTTTCCCTTCTCAGCTATTCAAATGCTCCTTGATTTATGACAGCTGCATCCAATAATTCCATTGTAAATTGGAACTATAGTAAGTCAGAAGTTAATACATCTAACTTATCAAGCACCTCAGCTTATCCTATCCAACCTTAAAATGTGCTCAGAACATTTACATTAGCCTACAGCTGGGCAAAATTATCCAACACAAAGGCTATTCTATAGTGAAGTGTAGAATAATTTAGGTAATTTTGGCAATTTTTAAAGTATATATGCTGCCAAAGCAAGTACTTTTAAGGTAATTTTTAACGTGGTAAAGAGAATAGCTGTATGTCTGTGCTTTCACACTGTTATGTTTAAAAAATTATAAATTAAACTATGAAAAATTGGGGACAATCCATATTTTCTTATTTTTAATTACATTGTTCATTATCTTTAATTACCATCTGTAGCAGACTGTGTTAGCCAATCTCTCTGTCTACCCCACTCCACAAAACTCTGTAACTAAATATCCTTCCAGCCATGTGTGGAGTCGAACTTTCCTCTCCATGAATCTGTATGACAGATTATGACTGCTTTGGTCAAGGAGACATGATAGAAGTGACACTGACTTTCAAGTTTAGGTCATATAAAGGGTTCCATTTCTCCCTTTCTGTTTGTCTCTGTCTCTGTCTCTGTCTCTGTCTCTCCCTCTCTTGTTCTCTCTCTCCCTCCCTCCCTCCATCCCTTTCTCTTCTCCATCCTTCCCTCTCACTTCTCACTTTGACAACCGGTGAGTTCAGTTGTGAGACTCTCAGGCCCCATGTGGCCTCAGCCAACAGCCAATGTCAACATCAGATGATTTCAACTCCCAGCCATTGAATCTTCCAGCTGACAACTCTTAACAATTGTAGAAGAGAATTAAGTAATTTCCTCAGTATTTTGTCCAAATCTCAATACATCCAAACCATAAGAGATAATAAATGATTGTTGGTTTATGTCACTAAATGTTGAGGTCATTTGTTACTCAGCAATAGACAACCACAATGCCATTTGTATGCTGGTATCTCCTACATTTATATTCCCTATCCAGTGTTTTCCTTTGATCTCTAGATCCTTATACACAATTGCCTGCTCGTCTTCATCTGGATGTCTCAGAGGAGCTGATATTGTGTCCAAAACTAAACATGATTCCTATGGGTCTGATCCTCGGCCAGTATTGCCCTTCTTAGTGAGACATTCTGCCTTGCTTTCTCAGTAAGTGGTTTCCTTGATCCAGAAATTTAGGAATATCCTTTACCTTTCCTTTTCCCCCTCAACCCAAAATGAATCTTATCATTCTTCTTTTAGATGTGTTCTTACAACCTCTCTTCATTCTTTCAATCATCCTGGTCCAACCTACCTTCTCTCCTCATCTGCTTTTATACTGCAGTAGCCTCTCATCTCCCCAGGTGTAGCCTGATTCTCTGATTTGTTCCTCATGCTGCAACAGTGACCCTCTTTACAACACTTAAATGACTTCTCTTGCTTTTAAGATCAAGACCAGAATACTTTTAGCATGTACTACAAAGTCCTGTTAGATCCAGGGCATGCCAAGATTCTCAAAGGCCACACTCTTCTTCCCTGAATCTCTGCTCTATACTGCCCTGCCCCGTGTCAATCCCTGGATCAAGGTATTCTTCTCCCAATGGTGGGTTGTGCACACGTGTTCACCTTCCAGGAAAATGTCCTCTGTCGTCTGTCTTTTCCCCGGGTAATTTCTATTTATTCTCCACATCTTAACTTGCCTGAGGAACTCTTTCCTGACTCTCTCCCTGCTCTGTACAGGAGCTCCTGTTACATGTTGTCATGTCCCTATGGGTTTTAAACCACTGCATATCTCTAATTGTACATCATCTGTGAAATTATTTGGTTAATGTTTCCCTCACAAGAGCAAAAGCTCCAGGTCAGCAGGAACCTTGTCTGTTAAGCCCCTAGCACCACAGAAAGACATTCTGCAAATGTCTATTGTCTGATGGAGAGGGTGGATGCAAAGTCAGGTACCACGCAGCAAGCTCACCAGAAGCACATACCTCAGTTTCATGAGCCCAGTGGGAAAGGGACATATTTTTGGGAACTACATAGCATCCTATCCCTTCGCAGAAGAAAGATTTTTTTCCCCTAACAGAATATAAAATTTCTCCAGGTTTCCGGTTTCTTAGAGCAGCATCAGTGTGGGTTGAGGGATCTTAATTAAACTATTCCTGGTGATCTCCATGGCCAGGGTGAATTTAGAAGCAGGCACCATACACAGGCTAAGAGAGGTTATGAGGCAATGAAGGGAAAGGAGGATGCTCTTGGGGGAAGGTGTAATACTCGGAGCCACTGCAGCCTCTTGTGGCTCTGAGAGAATAAAAAACCCATAAAAGGCAGAGGCAAAGCCTACTAATAGCGAACCCAGATCCTGAATGAGCAAATAAAATAACCTGTGGGCCTGGAATCGCTTGTTATATAGGACAGTAAATTTTTCCTTATTGCCCTAGCCAGAGTTTCTCAACAACAGTGCCGCTAACATTCGGGGGCACATATTTCTTTGTTGTGGGCAACTGCCTTGTGCACTGTAGGATTCTGAGCTGAATTATGGTCTCTATACACAGATTTAGGTCATATCCTCCACCCCAGCTCTGACATCCAAAAATGTTCCCAGACCTTACCAGTGTCCTCTGGTGAATAAAAGTCCCTCATTGAGAAACAATGGTGTCAGCTAACACATTTAAATTTTTCTGTTAGCTACAGACAAAAGCATCTTCATTGATGGCACCTTCATTCACTTTGTTTAACTCATCTTTTTTACCTTTGCGTGCCCTACTTGCTTCCTGCCCCACACCTGCTCATGCCTACTCCCCACTATACCTGGCCCCCAGTCTATTTTGGCCCTCCTCCCTCTGCTTCATACTGTCATCTTGTACTTATTGCCACAGGCCCAACCTCTGCCATCAGTATCTCCTGCCACTTACTGTGGAAGCTGGTGGCAGTGCTCTCACTTATGCACTCCCACTCACCTACCTGTTACTGTAACAAAACACCCGAGACAATCAACTTATAAAAGAAAAGGGTTATCTGGCTCATAGTTTTTGAGGCTGCAGTCCAAGGTTAGCTGGCCCCTTTGTTTTGGGCCTGTGGCAAGTCAGTTGATCATGGCAGGGAGTGCATGGTGGAGCAGAACCATTCACCACAGGGTCAAAGGGGAGATGAGCACAGGGAGGACCCCAGCATCAGTTCAAGCCCACATCTCCACGTCTGGATGACCTCACTGTAGGCCCATCTCTCAATGTCACGGAGCTGGGGACCAAGCCTTTGGGCCTTTGGGCAACATTCACAACCTAAACTATGGCATTGATGTAGCTCTCCATTCTACCCAGACACCAGCATGAGGCTGGCAGGAAGTTTCCTTCAAACTCCTGCTACTAAGGTGTCTTCGTTACTTTGTCTTGTTGCTGAAACAAAATACTTGACATCCAAAGTTAAAGGAGGAAAGGTTTATTTAGTTCACAATTTGTAGTGGTTTCAGTCCATAGTCAGCTGGCTCCAAAGCAGGGTGGCATAGCAGAGGGCTATCATAGAGGAGAAAAAGCTTATGACAAAGCAGAGCAATCAAAAGGCAGCAAGCAACAAATGACAACTCTCTTTCTGTCCCTTATATTTTATCTAAGTTACCTACCCTTAGGGCAGGTAGCACTCACACCTTAATCCTACCATCACATCCTTGATCCCAGCATCACACACCCTAGATCTAAGTACCTCTAAAAAGTCCCACATATGACCACATGAGGCTTTGGAGCACATCTATAAGCCATAACATTTTCCCCATAGCCGGTAGCCAGGCTTCCCTCTCTTTTGGTATGGGTCAAGTGCCTATAACTTCCCTGGGGCACTGCCCCCAAATAGTCATGCACATTTCTTTGTCATGGGCAGTTGTCCTGTTGTAGCAGGCAACTGAGTTAGTCAGAAATGTTATAGGCAGTGAGATAACGTTGGATCCTCAATAGAGCCAGTGCTGACACCTGGAAACTGCAAGGAAGACAGACACCTCCTGCTGTGGGCCAGGCCTCAAGACAAAGGATCAAACAAATGAATCCACATCCTAAGGACTGATATTCTAATTAGCTCCCTCTCACCCTGGTGTCACTATCCCATCCTTCTAGGGGAAAGGTCACAGCTCCAAGAATGCCCGCTTGCTATGTGACTTGCTTTCCCATTTGTCCCTAGTGTAATCAATTTTACCTGAACTATTGATCTTATTGGCTAGCTATAGTTATGCCCCACCGTATGCCCATCTGCTTTATGAGCTCACAGTCTTCCCCTACCTTGAACCCATGGTTTTATGCTATAAAAGTCCCTGGAAAAGACAGAGTTCTGGGCTGCCCGCTCAGGACCCTCTTCTGTCTCTTTCCAGATGGAAGCTTTCTCTCAATAAAAATATTCTACCCTATTCTACCTCTGTTGTTCCTAAAATTCATTCTTCGATTTTAGAGAACACAAACTCGGACATAGTAGGTCGGGAGTTTCATTCTCCTATATCACTGTGCACTGTAGGATTCGTAGCTGAATTCTGACTTTTATGCAAAAAGCATTTAGTCCATCTCTAGAAGTTGCCAAATTCCTAACAGTCTTGAAGGTACTTTTTTTTCCTATTACTGGAGATTGAACTGGCAACCTTGTGCTTGCTAAGCAGGCACTTATGCCTCTGAGCTGAATCCCCAGCCCCTACTAACAGTCTTGGCACTGCTAAAGAGTCCAAATCCAAAGTCTCCTCTGAGATTTAAGGCAAACTCTTAGTTGCAGGCCCCTGTACAAATGAAAAGAAAGTTAAACACTTCCAGCATCCAATGACACAAGATAAATATTTCACTCCAAAAGGTACAAATAGGGGAATACAAAGGAATGGGGCCAAAGCAAATCTGAAATTCAGCAGGGCAAACATTAAATCCTGTAGTTCCACATGCAGCACTGAAGGCAATCTTTGCAAGATGTGAGCTCCAAAGGGGCTGTGCGGTTCCACCACTACAGTGCTTCTGGTGGTTATAGCTCCCACAGCGTCTCTTTTGGGCTGGCTCTGCTCCTTCCTTGTAGCTTTCCTCAGACAATCCAGCTTCTGGCTTCTTCAACCTTACGGAGTATTCACTACACCTTTGGCTTCACACAGCATACCCACTGCCCTCTCAGGGGCACACTGCCTGGCCTCCCAGGTCTTCTTCTGAAATGTGGATGGAAGCTTCTTAACTCCAGAACCCTTGCATTCTGCATGCACCTAAAACCAGCCTTACACGGATGATGCCAAGGTCTGCCACCAGAGGGACCCTCTTTTGGTCACAGGAGTCCAGTGCCTGTAAACTCAATCTTGAGTAATTACTTCCCTAGGCCACTGCCATTCTGGAACATGGTGCTCTGGGGCTATCTTCTCAAAGCAAAGTCTTTCATAGCAGTCACATCAATGGTGGGGCACCCTTAATGTTACCTAGGACTATGCTAAACCAATCAGTGGACTAATTCAGTGATCGTGCACCCTTAATCCCAGCAGCACTCACTCTAGCCTCAACCACATCCTAAACCCCACCTATGACCACCAAGGCTTTGGGGTGACATCTAGACACTAGCCATACCACAAGGCTCTTTTTCTGTCCCTCTCTTCCTAACACCGTAGTTTGATTCATCTACCCAGCCATCCAGCCAGCCACTCTCCAACACATTTGCACATCTGCTTTTCCCTAGGAGTGGCAATAGGCACTATGTAACAAAGGAATTAAGACACGGGACTTGTCTGTAAAGAACAAAAAGCATACTGTCTGGCTAGGAAGACAATTACTAAGCCAATGAGAAGTACTACAAATATGAACATAGCTAATCACCTGAGAAAAAATGTGTTTCCACACCCCAGGTAACCCTCACACCAATTAGGTATGCAAGATGATTCCTGGAGGGTGGCTGCGGAGTCGGAGTCTGCGATGTGACTAGCCTGGTTCCAGTGCCTGGATGCGTTGGGGAGAAGTAAGAAGACCTATGTCTAGCTGTGTTAAGTCAGACTTCTTTTCCTCCCCTCTGCACTTTTCTCCAACTGGTCTGAATTAGTGGGGTTTAACTGTTTCTATTTAAAGAAAAAGGCAACAAAATATTCAGGGTGTGCCTCCAAAAATCTTGCCAAAAGACACACACACACACACCCCAACTCCATCATCCACACACTCTGCCCTCAGGACACAGACACAGTGACACACACTGTCAAGCAGTTAAGGGAAAAAACAGAAATCGGCTCTGTTCAAACCCCTTGATGCTGTGGAGAGCAGCAGGAGGGGCTGGCGAGAGGGCTTTGGTGGAGAAACTGCTCCAAGCACAACAGTAAAGGTCTGGCCCGGAGATTCTGGATTTCCTCTTTGGTTCTTTCAAAGAATGAGCCTCTGGTGCTGTTTGGCTGGGGGGCCAGCACTGGCGGGGTGTGGCCTTGGGCCCCTCTCTCCCTGCACAGTAACTCCATTGTTCAGACCTTGCGGCCAATTTATGGAAAGAGGCAGAATGTTTATATAACTGAGTCTGCTTTAGACAAGACGCTTGAAAGGGGAAAAAAAATGAAGGGTGGAAGGAGGCCAGTCCAAACAAGGTTTTTCTTCCTTTCTGGACACAGATGTTGGAAAAAAGAGAAGGAGGGACAGAAAAAGTCAGGACGTGGAGTGCCAGAGCCAAAGCTGGCCAGAGACAGCCGCGGTCTGTCTGCGTGGCCAGGGGCAGAGCCTTGCTGCACAACCTTTACTTTTGGAAGTGGCTGTTTAATTAAATAGGTCAACCCCATCAGGGAACTGTGGTGTGGGGCCTGGGATTCATTAGCCTAACATGGGTGGGGTGGGGCCGCCTTGGGGAGTGGATCCCCTGGTGTGAGGGAGGGGGTGGGGGCTGGGACAGGGAACTTCTTTACTGCTTTCCCCACAGCCAGGCCCCCGGCAGCTGGAGCTGCCAGGAGGGCTGGACCACAGATGGAGAATGCGCTTCATTAGGCAGGAGCACTCCTCAGCCTGCAGGCCAGGCAGACTGGAAAAATCACAACTGCCAGGAGTGGGGCTTCGTGGGGACAATCGCACCGCTCCACCCAGCCAACTGGAGGCTAATTAGGAGAACAGGCTTCCTACCTGGACTTTGCCTCAAAGCCTGGGAACTCATGCTGGGCAATGAGGGCAGAGGTGGTGGCAAGGAGCAGATGAAATCTTTGTCTTCCAGAGGCCAGGATTCCTGTCTTTGGGAACCCATCTGGGAGAAGAGAGGTCTTTTGCTGTTGAGGATGCCTGGTGTAATACCAGAGACCTAGTTCCCCATTTGGGGATCCCTAATGGACAGCTCCTGATCCTAAGATGGTGGGTCGGATAGGAGAGGCAGGGCTGTGGGGAATGCAGCACCCGTAAAACTTCTATAAAACTGATGTGGAAACAGGCCATAGTGAACCTCATACAACATGAAACGCCCTGGGCTAAGCACTTACCCAGACCACAGGACACAGCAGGCTCAGTCTGTGGGGAGGAGAGTTCTGAGAAGCAGGATGGTCATGGCTGGCCTGAGGCCACAGGCTGAGCATGGCCGTCTGTGGGAGCAGCGGAGGGTCTGCATCACTGGCCTCTTACACTAGGCGAACAAAGACGAATCGCCTGATTGCTTTTCCCCAAGGGATTCAAACCCAGCCTCTGGGACTGCTGGGTCACCCTGCAGCGACAACTCTGTTAGCCTGTCCCGCAGGCCAGGGACTGTTGGGTGTCTCCCAAGAAGAAGTTGACCACGTCACTTATCTAGATAGGAACACTTTGTAGAGGGAAAGAGGTCCTTGTAAGTGTTGTGTGGGGCCCACAGGTGGAACCCAGGTCTCTTCCAGATAAGCCAGGACCCTTAGCCACCCTCCGTCCCCAACACTGTGAAGGGCCTGGGTGTGCGTACAGCTCAGAGCAGAGACAAACCAAAGAATTTGCGCCAAATGTTCTCCTCAGTGCCTGAATTTTACAAGAGGGTTTTCAGAGTTTCAACTTATGTGGAACCAGTCAGGTGTATGCCTATGGACTCAGCACAGTGAGGATTTTATTATATTAAATAAAATGTGTACATGTTGTGCGTGTGTATTTATAAGTAATACAGATGTATGTATAGACATACACAGCTATGTCTAGATAGAGATATATACATAGATAACATGGAAATCACTTGAACGTTTAAAACATGTATTCAAATTAAAATGAGAGACTTCAAAACACAGCAAGCTCCTCAGGACAGCATCCTCTGCCCATGAACAGAGACATATGTTATGTATGGTTGTCTAAATCCTTTTGGTACCCTCTCGGTATTGTGATAGTCCTTCAGAATATACAGCCCATCTTCCCAATGAAGGGTAAAGCCAAATAAAACTAACCATGTGTTCCAAATCCCTAGCTGCCAGGACTGGTCTAAGTCCATCTCTCTACTCAGCACAGAGTTACCAGGGCCCAGGGAACAGCAGGAAAGAGTTGTCCCCTGGTTGCCGGCACCAGGTCACGGCAGCCTCAGTGTGGGCTGGCGCAGGCAGCAGATCCACAGTGAGGCTCGGCGTGTCAGCCTAGAAGCCGAGCCTAGAGCTGTGTTTTTCGGTTCTCTGAGTGTCCTGAACAAATCCCTTCATGCTTAACCCAGATGGGAAGGATTCTGGCTTTTTATGTTTGCTTTGTTTTGTAGAGAAAGACCCTGATCAACTCAGACGATTCAGTGGCAAACTTTAAGGAGAATTTTATTATAGTCAAACAGGATAAAGAACAGGGAATTTAGTTCCAGAGGATAAAATGAAAGCATAACACAAAACCACCCCCATTTCCCTGCCCCTTCCTACCTCAGACTCTGTCCACTTTCTCCTCCCCTTACCCTCCCCGCTCCACTGTCTGTCACACTGCTACCGCTGCATCCTTAGACTGCTCTCAGAGGAGGAGAGCTCAGGGATCATGGGCTCAGGAAGGACAGAGACGCCTAGAGAGCCTTAGCCGTGTTGTGCAGCCGGCTAGGGGTAAGTCTAGGGTGTCACGTCCATTCTGTGTCTTGACCTTTCTGAGGAGAGGCCTGGTGCTTCCCACGCGAGTACTCCCTGGAGCCATGACCAGCTCAGGCATCTGTGGCCCTCACCTGGCTGGTGTAGGGTAATGGTGCAGTCTTGCTCACAGCTCAGGTACACTTCTGCTCCCAAGAGAGTATAACCCTGGGCCAATCGCTGGCCCTGTAGGGTTTGGATTCCTGATCTGTCAAGAGATTGGACCAGACCATGGGTTTTTAGCCTTTGGGTATCACAGACTCCATTACAAATCATATCCTCTTCTCCCATCCATTCCACTCTGTGTTTAAAAGATGAGGTACACATGAATATTTGCTGTAAAATTCCAAAGAGGTCATGGGCTGTTGAAAGTGCTTCAGTAACAAGATTCAATGTTGTGCTTTTAAAATCAGACTCCCCAAAGGACCTATGGCTCTGAATTATTCCAGCCTTGCTCTAAGGCCACTCTGCGCAATGTCTCTGGAGAGCTCTGCAGGAGAAGCCCACGTGCTGGCTTTGGCTCTGACCTTGGAAATCTCTCCTTCGCAAGCCTCGATTTTTGCACCTGGAGAAATCATGGTACTAACACCTGCCCTGCAATCCTATGGCATGGTTGAGAGAATCCTACCATGGTGGAGGTAAAAGGTTTTTGTTTTTAATTTATAGCGTTTTACCAAAGTGAGAGATTAATGAGCCAGCTCCCTTTCCCCTTTCAAGGCTGGGGCTGGGTCCAACATCAGCCGGAGTTGCCAGCATCCCTGGTACCACTCCGGAGCCTGAGAACCAGGCCCTTGTGGTGTTTCCGTCCCCACGCAGGGGCCTCTTTGAGGCCACATCATGTCCCAAGGTTCCAAGTTCATGAATGTCGCTCCTTTAAGGGCTCTCAGCCCTCTGCAGCGCCTACCTCTGCTCAGCAGGCACGAACACCCGGTTGCCTGGGGGCATCTGCCACCTTCTGCCCTCTCTCTGGTGCGGTGCTCTGTTCATTCATCCATTGCTCCCCCATAGGTGAGCAGATAGCAGTTGGGGAAGGAAGGGCATGGCAGAACAGAGTCATCCGTCCAGCCTGTGGTCCTTGAAACTTGGGGTTCAGAACATGTGAATTCAGGATTCACTCCCCGTTTGGGGTGCTCTCAGTTGCGCAGCATGCAGAGACAGATACCCGCAGCTGGATTAGGGGCCACAGACATGCACCAGCAGTCACAATGACCTGGAAGGGCTGTGCCTGTCCCAGGCCTGGCCCGGCTTGTGTGGCACCAAGGCACAGCAAAGGAAGAAGTTGGCAGAGATGGTGATCATTTGGGCACGTGGCTCACCTTCCTGCCAGTGCCCTCCCGGACAAGACTTTACTCGCCACCCGCATTCTCCTGCTCTGGTAACAGAGAGGATTAACAGCTCCTCATCTGCTTCTAACAAAAGCCCTCATGCCCAGGAGCACCATTGTCAGTACCCACCCCCTGCTTGCCTATTCCTGGCTCTATGCATTCTGGCCAGTCCCCTCACCCACTCCTGGCCTCAGCAGTGGGACCAGAGCTGGCCCTCCCAAGACTGATGCTTGGGTACCTGCGAGTTTTCACTGGGCATCTGCAGAAGCAACAGCGGCTTCCAATGCCTTTCGTGCTCTCACAGCCTTGAACTAGAAAGCTGGACTGAGGGGCCCCAAAAAGCAGGAATGTGGTACCTGGATGGAGGGAGGACAAGGGATGTGGCTGTGAGCTGCTTGGTCCCCTGGACAAGAGACCATGGGAATCCATATGACCCTGTCCAGTGTGACAGCCACTAGCCACACACAGCCCTCAGCACTTAAAATGCACCTTGGTCAAATGATATGTGTTGTAACTGTAAAAACAAAACAAAACAATACTAGATTTCAAGCTTAGGGTAAAACAGGAAAGAATGGGAAGCACCCTGTTTATAATCTTTATGTTGGTTATGTGCCAGATTGGTAATATTGTGTATATTCTAGCCTAGATCAACTATACTATCACAACGAGGATCACCCACTTCTGTGAACTTATTAAATGCAGCTTCTATGAAATGTGTAATCATATCCATAGCAGCCGTATTTCTGTGGAACAGTGATGGCCTAGCAGAAGCAGAGAGCACCCAAGGGGTCACCTATGGAGAGGGCCTGCTGTGTCCACCTCTCAGCTCTCACCATGCATAGGGCTGGGCAGGAGCCCCTGAGCACTTGTCTGGGAATGAGACAGCCCTGCAGCTAGAACCAGACCTTCCGGCTGATTCTCCTGCTCTGTTCCCTCAGGACAGAACCACTGCGACCCTCACTCCAGGGTTGAGGGTGCTTGTGCCCCCATATCACTGGGGCATCTGCCTTAGGGCCTTCACACTTGGACCCACAGGAGTGTCAGGGACCAGGGGGCCGTGCTAGTCTGTGTGTCTTTCTGCCAAGAGGGCTCGTCAGAGCCTCTGCACTCAGAGCAGAGAGATTCCCTTCCGAGGCAGGGCATGCTCTATTAGTTATTAACCCTGAGGAGGCCTGCCCATGCTGGCCTTCCAGCTGGTTAATTGGATTCCATGACAACTTTTTAAAAAGGAATGTTCTGAGGAGCAGCGTTGTGTCCTGCCCCAGGGGTCCTGTGTGGTTTCCTCCTCTCCTTGAAAACACAGCCACTGCATATAACGTGGGGCTTTAATCATACATGTCTGGGTATCTCCAACCCCAGTGGGAGCTGTGGTGGGGCTGACACAGCCGCAGATGCTCTGGGACAGGAACTAAGTCCCTTTCTTGGCTGAAAAACAACCTCTGTGCTTGATATGTGAGCACTGCTGGTTCATTTGAGCACTGCTCCTGCTTCCATTATAGCCCTGGCTAGGAGAGAGCGAGCTGCTTATCGGATTCTGAAAGGTGGGATGCAAAGGCCTGGTGATAGCAGCTATGATTAACAGAGGCCTTTGCTGCAACAATTACTTCGGGGTAGGCAGCTAAACGTGTGTGTCATGGATCTGCTCATTGTCCTTTCACTTACATCAGCTCTGCTGGGGTTAAGGTTTTATCCAGAGGATGCTATGAGTGGGGCAGAAGGGACCCCACCCACCTTCCACAGACTCAGCTCCACTCATGTCCCATGGTCTCAACTCACACAAGGACACGTGCAAGGCCTGCCCTGCGAAACCTGTCCCATGTGTGCCCAGAGCAGCATTTTCAAGGGTGGGCAAGAATTCAGGGTGTTGGATTTGCTGGTGCCCTCTCCTAACTATGGGATTCCTGCCAGAATGGGAGAGATTGCGATTTAGATCTAAAATGTCCCCCCAAACTGTTCAGGGTAAAGCTTTTGGAAGGTGATTGGGTCATGGGGGCTGTACTCACCCAGGGACTCTTCTCTCATGAATTCAGAGCTAACGGGGCTGTTAGGAGGTGGGGCTGGTTGGGAGCATGGGTCACTGAGGGTGGCCCTGGGAGGGTTTGGCGCCCTGTCTGGCTCTTTCCTTTCGGCTCTGTTTCACGGCCTCCATGGCCAGAGCCGCTCTCCTCTGCCAGACCTTCCCACATTCCCATCATTTCTTCCTGCCTTAGAGCCGGCAGACTGTGGACTGCATCCTCTAAAATCTGTGAGCCCAAATAAACCACTCCTCCTTTAAATTATGCACCGTGTAGAGCATTGGGTCCAGGCAATGAGACTGTGCTTAGAACAAGAGAATTTACAGGGAGGATGAAGGTTGGAAATAGGGAACTGAGCCCAAGGCTGAGGTCTTTCTCCTGCAGGCTCTGACAAAGTGTGTGGCGTGGGTATTCATCTATAACCTCAGTAAGAGGCGGTGGGCTCCAGAGGAGAGGGCAGGGAAGGGACCCTGCAGAGGATGGAAGGCAGGCCTGGAGGCACTGGGGATGAGGCCGAGGGCGTTTGCATCCCCAAATAATCCCTTTCACTGGTAGATTTGATAATACTTCTAAATTTTTCCCATGTCAACTAGGGCCTGGCGCTGTGGAAAGTGTCTTATGTGCAGGATCCATTCACACATCCAGGTAACACAGTGCAGTACCATCTTTAGCCTCATTTACTCATGAGGAAACCAGCGCTTAGAGAAGTCAGGGCATTTGCTTCAGGTAATGAAGTTGTGTGAAGTCTCTGTGACTCCCATTTGATCTCCATGGGATTTCATTCCCATTTTATAACATCTTTCAAAAAAAATCAGTCCCCACTCCCCTACATAATCCCTGCGATTGCTGTATGAGCTCACAGATCAAGCCTATATGGCCTTGGAAGGCTTGTTGTGAAACGTGGACCTGAGGGAGGCCACTCTATAAGAGATGGGGAGATGTTGTCTTGGGCGAAGGAAAAGCAGCGATGAAGGGTGAGGTGGAGAGTGCAGGCCAGCAGGCACAGACACAGGGTGGACAGAGGTGGTGGAGTGGAGTGTTCCTCACAAGGAGAAGGGGGTCTGGGCTGAGATCTGGAGGGCATGGAAAGGCCCAGGGCGGGGGCTCAGTGCACCCCATGAGGATGGAGACCTGGGGCAACAAGCCAGAAAAGGGCTGGGGTGGGTAGGCTTACAGATGCAATGGCAGAGTCACAAAGGTGGTACCTTCCTTCTCTGTGGCGTCTCATAACTAGAGGAGAGGACAGACAAGAAAACAGAGGGAGGGGCGTAGGCCACTGGAGACTATCGTTGGAGGATATAGACAGAGGAGTCACTGCTCACAGCTGTTCTCTGCACTAAGGCAAAGCCCGGGCTGGGGCTGTGGGCACCCACTGAGCACCCCAAGGGCACAGCCATGACTTGCGGGAGGTCTCTTCCCAGCTCTCTCTGCCCCCTGCACAGAAGAGCTGAGACAGTCCCCATTTCTCCAGCCTCTTGTTTCTCTAATTTTATGATTGTATGAAAATAAGGTTCCCAAATTGCCTTTAATTAGCTTTAATAAGACAGCCTTTTTGCTAATTAAAACGATTATTAAGAAACCATTTATTGAGAATGAACACAGTTGTTAGAACCTGCGAGAATTCTCAACTCTTAGTAATAGCCGCAGCCACCACCAGCCCCTACAGGCCCCAGCTCCCCTGTCCAGCGCTCCGGTGGTGGTGCTCAGGTCCAGGTTCACAGTTCGACCCTGTCCTCTTTCCGGGGCTCTCGCAGACGGATGCTGCCTGGGAGCCAGCACCGGGCTTCTCCGGGTAGAATCTGTCCTAAGTGCGGAACTCCCAGGTTGACCTTCAAAGGGCCTGTGCTCTGGAGCTGGGCTGGGCCTGCAGGCAGGAGGCTGGCCCACCTCCGAGGCAGTGCTCGTGCCAGGCCTCAGACCTAGCCTCTGTGCAGCGCAGAGGTGGCCCGTGCCCCTCTGGAACTCGGTCATGCAGTCTGGGTAGTGGAGCTTGGGGCAGTCACAGCCTGACGGCTCTTTCCACTCCTCGCCTCCCTCTCCCGGAGAGCTGCTCAACCAGGCAAGGTCTCCCGTTGCCTAGCGGCTTGGAGACTCCCACCTCCAGCCGGGGGAAGCCAGGGGCGGCCTAGGGCGCGGAGGGCAGCGCCTGGGTCCCCACTCCGGGTCCCCGGCTGCGCGCGGCCTCCCTGCTCCTCCCCCTCGCCCGGGGCTGAGCTGCTGCAGACAGCTCGGGTGATGGCGGGAGCTCGTGCTGTCACTTTCCTCGCTGCGGGGAGGGGGCCGGGAGCTGGAGTCTGGAGGGGGCTGGGCGGGATCCCGGGGGCTACGCTCGGGCCGGGCCAGGGCGGAGGAGGCTAAAGAAGACGCCCTGGGCACCCGGTGCAGAGCGCACCGGGCCGCGTCCGCCGCCTCCCCACAGTGCTTCCGGGGTGCCAGTCCGCCCGAGGTCTGGCAGCACCTTAAAAAGCAGTGCTAAAATATATTAAAATATTACAGTGGAAAGAACACAGCCCTGGGTAGGGACCTCGGTAGGGACGAGTTACTGGCTTGGTGACCTTTTGTCGCACCTGAGCTTTCCTTTCCCGACAGCTTTCCTGACTGGGGCTGCTGCAAGCCTCATCTACACGGACGGGCTGAGGTTGCTGATCAGAGGCCGGGGCGAAGCGCTGGTGCCAGGAGCCTGCCGAGACCTGGGCTTTTGCCTCCCACCCTCGGGCAGGGTCACCTCGTGGACACTTCCGTCCACCCGCGCGCTGGGTGCAAGGCCGAGGCCGACTGGTCTCCAGTCTCTGAGGGAGTCCGAGGGGAAGCCAGGGGTGAGAACAGGTGAGGTGCGAAGAACCCGGAACAAAGAGGCCTTGCTGGGCGCGAAGGTCCCCTCCTGTCTGCAGGTGAGCGCCGCCGCGCGTACTCGCAGCGTGCACATTCACACGCGCGCGCACACACTGTCCTCTCCCCGCCACCCAGCCGGACCGCTCTGGGGGCCGAGCCCGTGGCACCCGAGTCTCGCCGGGCGGATGGGGTGCGCCGCAGCGTGTGACACCGCAGCTCCGCCGAGCTCCGGGCGCTCCAAGAGCCCCCGCCGCTCCCGCCCCGGCTCTTTGTTATGCTAATTCCCCTTCCCAGCTGGTGCCAGCTGCCTGCACAATGAGCGCCCGGAGCCCTCGCCAGCCCTCGCCAGCCTTCGCCAGCCAGGGTGGGGGCGGGGAGGGCGGGGGGAGGCACCTCGCAGGGCCCCGGATCGCAGCCCCGCGCAACCTGCGGAGGCCGGAGCTACCCAAGAGCAGCCCTGCCCATGCCCCTCCTCCACATCCCAGCCGCGCCCCTCGGGCCTGCGGGGCACCGCTGATTCATTCCAGTCGCCTGGGCCGCCCGCCCTCCAGGTACCAGAGCTTGGCGAAAAGTAAAAGCTCCTTGGCAGCCCCGGAGTCGCGCGGATGAAAGGGAGCAGCCGCCTCCCAGACCACACAGCTAATCCTCCCATAAACCTTGAGCAAATAGGGAAGAAGAGAACAGGTCGGCTACAGATGTGGAGCGCAGCCTCCGGGGATCCCCAAATTAAAACTCGTGCAGGGGAAGCACTTGGACCACCACCAAATGACACTAATTGGGTTATGGGACCATAATCTTGGCTGGTATGGAAAACAAAAAAACAGTTACAGTCACAGCTGCAAGGACTGTCTTCATGAAAGAAGGGAAAGTCGGGCTCTTTTATTGCGCATAAACAGGAGAGAGAAGCGGGTTCCCGGGTCCCCTGCCTGCGCGGTGCGGGCAGGCTGCGGGCTTGGAGCTGGGTCTCGCGCCAGAACAAGCGGCATGCGCCCCGCGGGCTCCGGGGTGCTAATGGGCTGGAAGGGGCGGGCTGTGGAAGCCGGGGGTGGGGGAGGCGGGAGAGGAGCTACCAAGGCTGGGGCGCTACCCGCGGGAATGCACTGCAGACAATGGGTTAGCACCCAAGCGCCAAGCAATCACTTTGGACAGAAAAGCTCAGAGATTTGCTCCTACAAAAACGTTCAGAAGCAGTTTCTGTTTCCCGCGCGTTGCGGGGTGGGGCGCCCTGGGGAAGGAAAGGAAAGATTTTTAGAAAATTCAGGTAAAAATATTGGGGGAGGAGCAGGGATCGGGGAATCTTAGGTCATTAGAATCAAGAAATGTCAGAGCCAGAAAGGAATGATTAGAAGCCCTTTGAGCCCAGCCTCTCCGTTTAACAAATGGAAAATGAGGACCCGGAGGAGTTCAGGGGCCAGTCTCAGACAGCTAGTGCGCGGCAGAGCAGGGCAAGAATCTAGCGTTTTCATCACTAACTTGCTCATAATTTTGTGATGAAGACAGCAGTCTCCTGGCCAGAAACCGACACTATGGTCTCTGAGAAAATAAGCAAAAATTTAGAAAATTGTAGGCTGATTGCCTCAAATTTTGTCTGATCTATGTAACAAGAATAAGAGGTAGAAATGAATTTTGAACCACGGGCCTTCGCACTGAGGTAGCCCCTTTTTAAATTTCGAGACAGGATCTCACTAAGTTGTTAAATTGCCTAGACTGGGCTCCAGCATGTAATCTTCCCGCCTCAGCTTCCCAGAGTTCTGAGATTACAGGAATGCACCGTCATTGCCCAGATGGAAATGAATTAATTCCTACAAGTTTCATCCCAGAGTTCTTCCTAGTATATATCTAATCAGGCACTATGACACCAAGGCGAACAGGTGACTCCAAGATGTATTAGGTTCTTTCTGTTCAGGAACCAATACTGTTTCCAGACAGATTCCATTGAGCATGGTCATCTTGGCCAAAACAAGCTGGGTCAGGGGCCAAGGCAGCACAGGTTGCAAATCCTCATCCATCTGCTTACTGGTTGGAACCCTACTCACCAGAAAATTAAAAGAAAAAGATCTAGTTCAGCTGCTAAGTATCCACACAGTGAGAGGACAGTGTTTGAAGATGGCCAGCCTGGGTGCCACTCTGAGCCGATCATCGCCAACTACAGACACCCATCACACAATTCCAGAACCTGGTAGGGTAGGAGGAAAGCCTGACCCCAAGAAGTCCTGGGCCACCGTGGCACAGTACGACCTCTGCTTTCATTACCTGCTGGTGTCCATCTCTGATTCTCCAATCTCATGGTTCAGCTTGCTCTCATTTCAGAGCCTGCGAATCATCAACTGTCATTACTTCGCCTTGTGGAAAACGTGGTAGATTCTTTAAAAATGAAGAAAGACGGAAATGGAATGGAATCCTTGTTTGATACCATTAGTTAAGCCGAGTTTAAATGTGACTGAAGGGAAATGAGAATTTGAAGTAATTGATCCGCAAGCTTAGATCTTAAAAAGAGAAACTAGTTACTTTATGACAGGTGAAGCCCTTCAACTCATGCTTATCTAAAAATTTTTGCTTTGGCTTCCATTATCAAGTAGAGGAACACAAGAATAGTGCTGTGTTTAAATTTTTCAGAATTTTCAACTCAATTGCATGTTTTCTTGAGTATAGATGAGGTCTAAGAGAACAGATCAATAGGGTCACTGGATTAACTTGAACTTTGACAAGATGAGACGTTTCAGAGGTTTAAGAATTTTAGTCTTTTCCTTGTAAGGGACACCTCTTATTCTTTTCACGCATCCATTGTTCTAGAAGATTCTATCATTGAAACAAATTACATTTAGTAAGGATAAAGCTGTCATTTTCCCAGAGTTCCTTCTCAGTCTATGATATCTGTCTTAACCCAGAGTTGATTTAATTCCAGCCAATGGTAAAGTATCTGACATAGGTTCTCCACTATAACTACTTTCAGATTTTATGATTTTCAATAAGCTTTTTGGAATGTTAAATATATCCCACAGACACAAATGACTATGGATCTGTGTGAAAGCCCTGGGACCCCAGCTTTGGTGCCATCCTCTCTAATCAATTTCGAGCTCACTGTGTAGAATCTAAGAGGCTGAACCCTCTCCATGAAAAGGAGGACCTGGCACTGCCAGGCTGATCCACAGGTCCTGTGGGAACCACAGTGGAGAAGTTTCTGAGGCTCACTCTTCCTGCACACCCAGAATAGATACTCACCCAAAGGCATGCTACCTCACTGTACAGTCATCAAAACCAAGGATCTGGGAAGTACTACAGCTATTGGGCAAGGCCAAGGTTCACAGCCCTAGCTGGGCAATCTGATTCTAAGTCCCACACTTATAACTCCCTGCTGTATTCCAATCTCACCACAAACCAACAACTTTTATGCCTTATCTGGAACAGGACATAGGTGTGTTGAGCCAGTTCCTGTATCTGATCACAAAGATGCTTTGGTGACATCCATGGACTTGGAGGACAATGAGAAGTTAGTTCTCCCAGCTCCAGAATATATCTCTTCCTACAAAAAATCTCTATCCTAGCTTAATTAAGAGAGTTGACAAAAGAAAACAATTGTCTTCTTTATACCTTTTCAGTCTCTAGACTATTCCTTAAAGGAACTGGATTCAGGAGCTGAGGATTTAGCTCAGCAGCATAAGTGTCTGCCTGGCAAGTGTGAGGTCATGAGTTCAATCCCCGGTACAAAAAAAAAGGAACTGTATTCAGTGGGTCATATACCAGCAGCACCATATTTCTCAGACTTCTTTGACTCTACTCAGAGGCCCAGCTCCTGTGTAACTCATTCTCTGTCATCCACGTGCAGGGACGCAGTGAACTTGTGATGGTGCACATTTGAGAGCGGCCTGCTCAGCTCCTGAATGCTGCAAGGATGCACGGTGTTGCCACAGGTGCATTCTGAGGGCTGCTGCAGACAGGTGCAGGAGCATCCGGGTTTGTGTGAGATCTTACACAGGAGGACCACAAGGCGGAGGCCAAGATTCTGCTGCTTCTGGGCAATGACCGGGGTGGAAGCAACGTCTGCTGAAGGGTGGCTAGTGAGCACAGGCCAACGGGTACACAGGCCCCTGCCCCTCAAAGTTCAGATATTTTCTCATTGTCTTAGGGATCTTGGTAGGAAGCAGCATCACAACTTCTGTGTCTGCAAATTCTTTTTTATGTGTTCTGTTCCGAAGAAGGCATTTTATAAAATTGTATCAACTTACATCAAGGAAATCATTATGAAATGAAGTTGAGAAATATGGGAAATTTCATGAAAAATGATGAATAAACTCAACACATTCTGTCAGTTTCACTGTGGTCAAAAGCAGGTGTTTCCAGGCTTTGAATAAGCAGCTTGCATTTTCAAAATTAACAAATTGGATCAACACTAAGAAAAGAAAATACAACTATAGGCAGCCCACCAGAGCACTGTTTACCAAAAAGAAGCAGCTCGTGGCAATGGTTTGCAAACACCACCAGACTCGCTTGTGTAAATTCCCTTCGTTTAGTCATCGTTCTTCAGCCTGTCACAGATACTGAAGAGAAACAGGAAATTACAGACTATTTTAAACAGCATGTTTTATTAAACCCACTTGCTGATGCACTCACTGTATGGCAGGATGCAAGATTCAAGTGTTCATAACTTACATCTTTGCCAGAGTGTTTCCTACGTGAGTTCTCCCAGCTAGAACACGGTGCATACCCAGGCTGGCAGCAGTAACTGTTTCACCCCAGGTCATGTAGCTGTATCACATAAAGTAGAGAGGCTTTAGCTATGGGAAGAGAATAGGCTTTGATTACGCACTATAAAAGACCCTTCATGTGTTTATTTGGAACCACAGCATCAAAACATGGCAATCGTAAAATGAAATAGTAGAAACCATACATTGCCTCTTACTTCAATACTGATTTCATTTTTCTCTTCGTGGAGCAGTTCTGCATCTGATTTAAACCATTGTTGGCAAAGGCATGCTGAATCCTTTGAAAAGGCTAGCGCAATTGGCAGGGATGTGATAACCTTAACTACAAATGAAACGACTTCAAATTTACAGGGCTGTCATAAACATGGATTTGAACAACTAATTATTTCTAGAAGCGTTTCCTACTCTCAATGTGTTTGAGGGATATAAAAGCCTAGTGGCATCACACAAGAATCCTTCTATCTGTGTCTGACGTTTACTGTGAAGCTAATGTCTGTTGAGGCCCATCTCTTCTTTTCTGCTCCACGATACCCAGAAAGGAAGTAATCAAATGGAGTTACAATGCAAGTTCAAGATTAGAAGGATCGCAGTCTTGCTTTTACAGAGCTAACAACGAGCTCTAAAAATATTTTCATTTACTTGCTTCAGCATGTTTGATAAAATAGCATATAAAATGTTCTAAATATCTTTTGCAAAGATGCTTTTCTCTAAATAGTGACTGTCACATAGTGACTTCTTCTCCCTTCCTCCCTCATCCCCGTCCCTGCATTCCATACAGAGTAATATGATTCTAAGAGGGCAATCATGTAATGACATCTTTGTCCTTGTCAAGGGCCTTTGCCAGATACAGTTTACAGTTGCTCCCTTTTGGAAAGGATTAGGGACACAGGTTAATGGTTTGGTTAGGGACCCACACCTAGATGGGATGTAGCAATAGAGGAAGTCTTGGGGAGCAGGGCCACTTCCTCAAGTGGTGATGACGCTTAATTAGCTTTCCAAAGTCTGCATTCTGCCACAGGAGGCTGTTCTGGAAGCAGAGGACAGCAGGGAGAGGAGATGCTCCTCACAAGCAGGTAGACGGCGGTGTCTCACGCAGACGCGAAGGCTCCGCTCACTGTGCAGGGGAACGTGGCCACCCCGGGAAGGGCTCAGGCTCCCGGGAACAGGAATGACTGCGGGCAGGATGAGGCTCAGAGGCAGAGCATTTGCCAGTGTGAGCTCCGGGTTCCGTCTCCAGCATCTGAAAGGAGACTAGTGCTGGGCACATGGGATGCCCCAGCGCTAATGGTGACAGCAGAGATTCTGCAATGTGGCATTTAGGGATTGTTATTGTTTTGGTGAAGAAAAAGATTTTCTTTTAGTATGCTGGAAATGTCCTAGAAACAAAAGGCTGATGACTAATGATTACAGACTTTTCACGCTGCTGATCCAAAGGCACCACTCGCCTCGCAAAGAAACAGTTGTTAGGGGCTCTGCTGAGCAGATGCAGGAGCCCCGAGCTCCGGAGTGCTGCTGAACATCAGCAACACCATTGTTTTACAGCTTTGGCCATCAAGAGCATGGTATCTGGTCATGCTGGGGGCTTTTAAAAAAGAGAAGGGCAAGCCCTTTCTTTCACATTTAAATCTCCATCCTCATAACAAGAAGGCTACATTTGGCAAATTAATGAGCTTTCAACTAGCTTCCTCCCTTTATCAAACAATATATTAGCTTCTAAGAGTAACATTAGCACAGAATTATGTGGAATACTCCTAGCTGTAGTGGCTGTTATAACCATATGGGCCATCATTTTGATGAGTTTGACGGATCATAAAGAAACCACCAAGGGCTTGATATTTACAGTTTCGTGTTACACAATTTTGTTCAGAAACTTTCCTAAGCCAAAAATCTTTACATCAAGGTATAACCTTATCAATCATATCAACAGAAATAAAAACCTACAAACTATTACCATTTTAAGACACTGGCCTTTTAAAATACTCCTTATTTCAGAAACCACTATGTGACCACTGTCCACTAAGTTTCGAGATATTTTGAGTTTTTTTTTTAAACCAAAACAGAGACTAATGGAAAAGAGAAACAGCCAATAACCATTAAAATAAAAAGCTTAATGAATTTTCATCATTTTAATAAATATATATCATGAAAACCTCACTTTATTACAACACATTCATATACAAGCATCTATCATCTAAATTTTCAACATCAAATGTTTATCAAATATTGAAAATAAAGGACAAAACATTACTAGACTATTGAGCTATAACACAATAACATGTTTTAAAAATTGGTCCTTGTGGACAACTGTCCAAATGATCCTACTCATACACTGTATGAATGAGACCTATATTTAATATTAATTGCAATAATAAAAAACTTTATCTTGGAGAAACTGGGAGGACTTTCCTATTTCCTCCATTTGGCATTTAGTTTCTGTGAAGTACTGTATAAAGACCCAAGTCAGTCGGTAACCTTGGCAATGGGAACAGTGTACAGGAGGAGCTGGCGGGCGTGTCAGGGAGTCAGCCCGGACACTCTTGCAAATGCAGAAATTCAGGACATCACTGGGAAGAATGCTGGCCAAATATGTAGTTCACAATTACAGACTGAGTCCCATTTCTCCAAAATAACTTTCCAAAAGCTAAAGTCTTTACATTCTTTAAGATAAACCTTATTGATCACCACATCATTTATTAACATTGTGCTTCTTAATCAACAGCAAAAGTCATATATAAAAACCACATGCTTTTATAATCTAAATGATTGAAATGATGCAAAACAGAGTAAAGTAGAATGCATGCCACGGGGTTCATGAACTTCATTGGACAAGAAAACAAAACAAAACAACCCATAACCCAAAACTCCCAGACCCCAGCAACAGACTGCTGCCATAGAAAAGCTCACGTAGCTAGTGCTGGATCCTAACAGGTCTCTCTATCGTCCTCCCCATTCTGATTCCAAAAATGCCAAACCCAAAGCAACTGGGCATCAAAAATAAAGGAAATATAGAGATGTTGAATCAAAAGTTGAACATAACAGTTCAAAGTTAACGGTTTTCAAACCATATGGATCCACCCTGTGTTTTTTTTTCCTGTTTGTTAAATCCCTGCTGTAACTCTGATTTATCCTTAATTTTCACATTGGCAAAAATTAAGATAAAGTAAGGCACCAAAAATCGCCCTGTATACCTCGTCCTTCAAAGCCTCCTCACCCACCCCAGGCAAGTGGGAACTTGCAGGGAATCCCCCGTGCAGACTACTGACTGCAGCCCCGGACAGGTGTATTTCATTGCGTATCCTATTTTCATACGTCACACAGAGACTGTTAAATACAGATACTTAACAGCACCATGAAGCCATTTTATCTAGCTCCCTGTCTTCAGTCTTTTATTTAGAAAAAACTACTGTATCCCACTGAAGAAGCAGACATCCTTTGCTGGTTACACTGTGTGCTTATCACATAACTACCTAATCAATTGGCAAACATGTTGAACTTTTTCCACTAGTGACAGGCTCCTGGGGGCAACAGAAATATCACAAGGGTACACTGTCCCCAATCTAATGTAGTGACCTTTTTTTTTTTTTTTTAAGGAAATCTAAGAGATACTTTGAAGCATAGGTTGACTGTTTTCTTGGTAAAATCACATTTATAAGTAGCTCACTGATGCCTACTATACAGATGTTTTACGCAATCTGCTCTCCAGGCATTGACACGACACAGCATGTTCATGGCATAATTTTATCAGTTGTACAAAACTATAAAATCCATTCAAAATAAAATGTATGAGAGCTAACTGATCATGCTGTGCATGCTTCCAAGTTTTGGTAAAAAGATGGCTCATATTTTACTCGCTTTGCTGCAGCACAGTTTGTTACTTGGTAAAGGTTCCTTTTTCCTTAAAGACTTTTTCCAAGACTCACTTATATTGTTTTTTTCATTATAGCCAGTCTCAAAATAATCATAAAATTGGCCTTTGCATTCAAAATCAAGGTCACTGCCCACAGGTTCGTGGCTGAGGGTGTCACCAGCTCTGTTAGCATTGCTGTTTGCCTCCTCATCGTGTAACTTGGCCTTTTCCTGAACACCAAGCGACCTGACATTCGTATCAAAGATTTCATTGGCGGGTATCCGGCCATCACTCTTGTACACAGGTGCACTGCCTACATCGAAATCCACCTGGTGGGAACAACTCGGCAAAGGCAGAGGGGGAGAGGCAGAGGAAGAGGAGGAGGAAGAGGAGGAGGAGGCAGCCGTGGAGGCATTTCCGACACTAGCATTGACAGAAAGGGGCAGATTTAGGTAGTGGCCTCCACATTCTTGGTAAAAGCAACAGGCATGGAACTTTTCACACTCCTCTTTGGCCATGCGGGGTCGTTTTCGGTAAGGACAGTCTTGAGCCATGAACCACTCTTGGGCAGAGGCGCTGCCGAAAGAGCAGGCAGGGAAGCACCAGTTACTCTGCATGATGATTTCGCCATGGATCCTCTTCATCAAGTTGTTTATGAGAACAGATCTCCGGAGGTATACTTCAGGGTCATCGATAAACTTTAGCTTTTCTAAGGACATGTAAAGGATGTGGGCTCGTTCCTCAAAAATTGAGATGGTCTAAAATTCAAACAAAAAAAAAAAAAAAAGAAGAGAAAGCTTAGAAAACAGACTGTACAGAAATACCACCACATGGGGCAGCGCCCCAGGCTGGGAATGTGCTCCTGTTCCTCCCAGGGGTCCACAGAAATAGGCAGAGCCCAGTGCTGAGGGCGCTCCCATCCTCACCCGGAAGAGGGACTCACTGGCGGTCAGGCACCGGGAATCCAGCCCCAGTGTAGACCCCAGGAAAGACGGGACAGGCTGCCTGATCTTTCCTGGGCTGGGGAGGAAGACGCATAACAAGTTCAAGCTGCAGTCCAACTAGTCAAGAGAGCAGTTATTTTGGGATGCAAAGAACAGTGACTAGAAGCAGAGCAAAGGAAGGATTATGGGTGCTGATTACATTTTGGTTCTCAACTTGGATATACTGACATGGGTGTATTCATGGCTGAAATTCATCAAACTGTACTTCACATGTACTTTTTAATGTGCATGTACATAAATACACATGCATAGAGACATACGCACTCATGTATTGCACACCCATACTTATTTTTAAACAGGTTCCAAGATGCAGGTCCTAATGGGTATGCTTCCAAGCTGGTCCCATCATTGAGGAGTTTGATATTTGGCTTTTATGATTGTCCTTCTTTACTCCTCTGGGTTTCATACTTGCAATTATCCTTCCTTGATAAAAAGACAACAGTAATTAATGAGCCACAGACCCAGACAGGATCTGCAGTTGAAGGACCAACTTATGGAGTCAGGCAGAAGAGATGCACTCCTGAGCTGTCTGATCCATTGCCATGTGATGGTTATGCAAATCCATCAGCAACTGGGAAACTGCCACAACCACAACACAAAAACCACAAAGTAAATAAGCTGGGAGGTCAGCACTTCTAGGTCATGAAAAAAGCAAACTGGTGGCATGACCTGAGAAGTGTGAATTAAACCACTGCAGACTGATCAAGGCAGACAGACAACTGGGCAGGGTAAGTGCTTGCAATGTATGCTGTTGGCTTTTTATGAACAAGGCAAAAGCAGCATCTGAAGGATGAGGAGTGGGAGAAAGAGGAGACAGAGAGGAAGCTTTATTGAACTCCTCTCTAAGTTTCAGGCAACTGTGGTCTGGGTCTATACCCTCGTTGATCAAATCAACACACTGCTTTTGAAGGAAGTATACTATATATAAGGAAAAAGAGCTGGTATGTCCAAAGCTGAGGTGCCCAGCTCCACAATCCCGTGCTCTTTCCCTCACTATTTTCTGAGTATGTGTGCAAAAAAGACAGCTTTGGTCTTTTCTTGGGAAACAATTCTATATTCTGAGAAACCCTAACACATATGAAGCATGTGTTCGCATCACACACACGTCCAAGGGATGGTCAGTCCCTAGGGCTCAGGAACAGCCCTGGGAACCCACCTCCTGGGGCACACGCAGAGGTGGTGCTGGCCCCTGGAGGCACAGCTGTGGCTGGGGGAGCGCGTCAGGAAGGAACAAGTGCAGTCCCAGCGCACGGGCCTTAGTGCAACTCGGGAAACATGAAGTCGCACATAAAAAAGACGCTTGTTGGGTTACATAATTTTGTTATTTCTGGATAGAATATCTCTTTCTGGTTCTTTCTTCAAGTACTTGTGAAAAATAACATAGAACTCAAAAAAGTGACAACGATTAATGTGGTTCTACAAAGAAGTGTCTCATTTTCATTGCTCTGGGTGAAACAATTTAATTTTTTGGAAGTGGATCAAGCAACTGTTACTAAGTATTTTAAACTCAATAAAAATAATGACTATTAAAAAAACATACTTTATGGCTACAGCTGCTGAGTGGTGGGTGAAAATCCTCTTCTTCCACATACTTCCTCTTGAAGTATGTAATCTTGGATGTTGTTATAGGATTTGAAATTCCCCTGTAATGTGATCCTGTGGTAATAAATCAGAAATGACAAATGACATGCGGTTTGCCAGAGGTTCTCCAAACAAAATACTTTCATTTCCTTTCTTCCTAGAGAATAAGTTGGCTGCATCTTTGCCTGTACATGCAGTGATTAAAAATAAACATTTGTCTTAATAGTGACTATCATACAAAATTCTGTGACCCACACCAGGCTGGGATTTCTAGGCAATTCAGAGGAAAATGCCACCTTTCAATATTTACTAAATACTCACAAACATAATTCTGTGTACAAGCAAATAGCAAGATTTATAATGAGAGGAATGCTAACAGCTCGGAAACAGTATCAGTATTTATTCAAACTGTTTCATTAAGTCCAGACAATGGGACACCACTGTTCACGTGGAACCACTGATAACCAGGCCACCTTAAAATATTATTATTGGCTCCAAGTAGTAAACAGATGGTTATCTGCACATTAGAGTTAAAATATTTCTTTTTTAAATACAAAATTTAAACATTTAAATATAAATTTTATGTAATTAAAGTCCCTTTCACTCCTCAAATTTAACGGCGACTGTGAATAAATTGGGCCTAAATTTTAAAGATCACAGCTTTTACCTTTTTGGCAAACCTTACTTTCCTGAATTCTTGCTTTATATTTCAGTTCCTTTTTAAAAAATAGCTTTCACTATACAAAAATCCAAAGGAACACATCATAGGTTATAAGAATAATCAGAAAGAACATATTTCTGTTTTCTTGGCTTTACTTTTTCTCCCCCTTTTTTAAACCTTACTAAAGCCAGCTGTGAGCTGCACAAAGAGGAGAGCACATAGCTGCCTGCCCAAAGGACAGAGTCTCTGTAAAGATTTCACTGTCAGCCCACCAGGGCTAGTGTGGCTCTGACAGAACGACTCAGTCCCACAGGAGAGCAAACCAAAATCCAACCTCTAAAAATACAGAGCCCTGACTAACACGCGGGCACAGGTCGACACAGGCTGGAATGCAGTTCACATCCCAGCCCTGCCTTTCCCAGGAGTCCTGTCTGGCTTAGGAGAGGCAGCCTGGGAGCATGAGCTGTCGGGGTGGAGAAGGGCGCCCCAGACAGCATCTCCATCTGTCTACCAGCTGGCTGCAGAGAGTAAGGAAGGTGAAGGGTGATACCTGCCAGGGGGGGCCCAGCTCCCCGGTCTCCCTGCAAAGGAGCCTGTGCTGGCCCAGGGGGGCTCGGGCCTCTGCAGCTCTCAGCCTCCCATAGTGTTTGGTAGCCAGCAATTTCAGCAGCTCCTTCTGAGACAATGGGCTCACAGAATCTATTCATGGACAGAACCAGAGTCATCTCTGACAGCTTCAAATCTGGAAAAAGAAAAGAAAGAAGGAAAACAGCTCTAATCAAGAGCAAGCCAGGAGACGGTCTTGGCCTCTTCGTTTCACAGCTTTGAGAAACTTTTGCTGCCTTGTCCTCCCCTTCACCCTCAACCATTCCATGATGTTTTCCAAGCACCCTCAGCAAACTCTTGCTGCTTATCAGTGCAGCCTGTGTTCAGCAACCTGCATTTCAGGGTGGATCTTTAGAACCCCATCTCTTATTGTTCTCAGATTGCCCTCAGCCCTCTTCCAGACAGCTGCTGTGCCTCCTAAACACATTTTCCTCCTGACCTTCCTGCAGAACATGTGCGGCGAAGAGGCAGGGCCAAAACCCTTGCGCTTCCTTTCTATTAATAAGGCAAAATCAATTTTCCAGTCAGTCCCGCGGGAGCCTCCTTGGATGAAATCCGCTAATCAATCAAAAGAAAAGGGGGCGGGGGGGCAGGAAGCCCCCCCCAATCCCAACTGCTACTTGGAGGTGCAGCCTGTCCCAGGCCCTGTCCCCTCCCCCTCTCGCTTCCGCAGCCAGTTCCTCTATAACGTTCGGGGGCTTCCTCCGCTTTCTCCTCCCTGAGCGAGGCAGACAGAGACACTTGGTGGTTGTTTCCACCAGCCCTGATCAGCCTGAACTGGATCTGCCTCCAGTCAAAACACTGCGAGATGAAGACAGAAAATTGGCTCCAGTTTCCAGCCCTGAGTTGCAGTCAGTCCCACAGGAGCCAAGCACAACATCAGCGGGGCAGGCAGAATATTAAACAGGAGCCAGGCCCGGCAGGCCGAGGGAGGCAGCCAGCAACTCCCCACTGCAAAGCCCAGACAGACGCAGGAACTTTCCAAGAGGTAAACACACCGCTGCCCGTCCTAGCTCACACCCTGCCCTCCGGTCACACCGCGGGTGTGGCAGGGTGGCCGTGTCCCTGCTCTGTGATGCTTGCGAGCCCCCTCCCACCATAATGCAGGAGTGGGGACACTTCTAGGAGGCTCAGTGTTCTCACTTGGTCCCACACAGGAGTCAAGGCAGGATCAAGGGCAAGCTGATGGGAGAGCATGTGTGACATCAAAGCGAAGACCCAGGGGCCACAGACCTGCGGTGACAGCCCGGCAGCCTCACAGCCTCACTAACTGACAGTTTCTACAGGAGACACAAACCTGCACTCGCTGACTGCGGTTTCAAGAACTGTCACAGAAGTGATGTCAGGCTGGCTTTCTGAAGATTGATTGTCTTTCAAACACACACTGAGGGTCTAGTTCTTTTTTTCTTTTCCAATTTATACAGCTTTAATGTTTTGGGGAAAGGGAGAATCCATCATTGTCTTGAGGGAGACTATTATTCTCTATGCTGTAACAAGGGTCCACTTCTAGGCACAGGAGGGAACAATCAGGTATGGGGAAACAGCTCCATTAAAGTGACAAAGTCCTTCTGGCTAACAGAGCCCTTGGCAGCAGGGACTCGGTCTCTCACCAGGCCTCTGCCTTCCCCATCCCACTGCGGACAGTTGTCTGGGTCAGTGGGTAGAATTATGACCTAGTTGGTTTGGGGCTGCCCCTAAAGAGACACCGGCAGGGACTTATTACAAGAGAAAAAAAAAGAGAGAGAGAGGTTCAAACAATTCTCTGTGAAGAAAGAGTGGGAGATGCCATTTATTTCTCTTTGAATCAACCAAGAAATTCAGCCTCTACTGATTAAATTACACCGTTCTGTCTATCACCCATCAAACTCTGCACCACAGCAAGGTATTATACTTTGTTTCCTGGGGATGCTCATGAAATGGTTCAATTTCTTAACTTACTCTAAGAGACAACTGGATCAGGAAATGCTACTGCCAGGAGCACACAGATCGTAACTTTTTATCAGAAGCGATAGCGCTCTCTCTTGCACTGATGACAAGCACAGTATTTCCCAGCTTGAAATTTATTCTTACTTTTGTGCTGGTTTGTGGAAGAAGACCCATGCCTTTGTCTAGGGGAACTTTTACTTCATATCAAGAAAAGCAGGTTGACAGAAACTCATGTCCTTTAAGAAGGAAACGCATTTACAGGCCCCTGACAGCAATTACCTTTTACACTAAAACATTAATGGGCCCTATGCTGTTTTATGCTGGTCAGAGTTTGTTTACCTTTTAATGATGCTTGGGGAGTAGCTTTTTTGGTTAAGAATTTCAGTGTTTCTATTTGTCAGTATTGTTTCCAGCATATGAAATCCCATCATTATACATTCAAACTCGAAATGTGGCATAATAGTTTTTATCTTGGCTGTTTCTTTTGTTTACAACATCTAATTTAAGTAGTTTTTCTTTTTTTGAATTGGAAACCGTTACACACACAATCCCAAATGAGAGAGGCTGAGTTCTGCAAGTGATTTATTTAAGTCTGACTAACACATGAATGAGTGAGTTGGGGTTATTTGGGAGTGGGGAGGAGATAGTGTAATTGAGTCTTCCCAGGCTATTTAAAACTTACATTGGGATGTTAACAAATTAAGAAGGCAAGTTTAATGTTCATGAAATACTGCATAGCACTAAGCACCTGTATTTCACAGGAATCTTTATTTGTTCTACATGTAGACAGCCAAGTTCACTATTCCCTGTATAATGAGTTTTATATTATAATTCTGCTGTGGAATTCAGAAGCTCATGTCCACAGAATGATGTGCTATTAATACTAAATAGCGTCACAAAGATACATAATATGGCAAGAAAATTTTTGAGCATCAAAAGTGACAGTAAAAAAGACTATTAAAGCATGTTTGTGCACAGATTTCAAAAGTTTAAGAAGCCTCAAGCCTTCATCTTGAGGCTTCCTGTGTCCTTTGTCACTCAGGAGGCTGCTGGGGAATGACACCCAGCATTCTTAGAAGGTTGGGGGCGACAGAGTGTCCCCAGCACACGGTCATAGTAAAGTTAGCAGGTATTTCCATACAACTGGGTTTCCCAGCTAAGTGGGGCTTATTCTTAGCTTCACTGCGATGCTAACATAAGAAAGTGGCTACGGAATCAGTCCCGCCTGGAATCTCAGGGGGCGCCTGGTCACATTTAGCCTACCCCACCTCACTCCACCTGACACTGAAGAGTATTGAACTGAAGAATATTTTATTAAGAGCCTTATAGCAATTGGAGGTCTGATTCGACTTCGAAAGTTTTAACGGAAAGGGCAGGCCAATTTGCAACGCACTCTTGACACGGCCAGTCTTAAATTCTTTGCCCAGGTAGAATCAAGCCCTGACCTCAGTGTGGTCCCTGACAAGATCCCAAACGCTTGCCTGCTAGTGGTGGTGCTGGAGGTGTGGGTTGGCGGAACAGAATCTTTCAACCCTTCTGAAGAGGCAGTTGTGGCTTCTCTGCCCTGCAGTACAGACACCTGTCCACCCTGGGAAGCATCTGAGAGATGCAGTCCAGCGGGGCGAGGAGCTTTAGGCTGTATCCTGGGTCTGGGGATGCCGGTGCTGGGCTAAACAAAGTCCAGGGGTTCCGGGGTGCGAGCCTGGAACGGCTCTCCAGCCAGGCCCGGGGTGGGGGTTGCGGGCCTGGGATTTGGCCGGCCAATCCTCTGCGGCCGGGCGGGCTGCAGGCTGGCAGCTCCGTAGGGACACACCCCCGGGCCTGGTGTGGTCGCCCTGGCCTCAGCCGGACAGGGGCAGCGCCCGGCCCTCACGGCGCGGGAGTCGACACCCCAAGTGTCTGGGAACAAAGGCAAGTTGTCTCTGCGCGGTGCCCGCGCCCAGCGCCTCTTCTGGAAAACGAGCTGTTCTCCGTCTTAAGTTTCCTTCTAAGGGAAACAAACCTCAAAGGTAGGATTCCAGGGCAGTGACTCACGGCGCGGGCGGGCTCGGCCAGGCTGGCCGGGCCCGCGCCTCCCACCCCGGCCCCGCCGGCTCCTCGCGAAGTTGCGGGCCAAGAAGGCGCGCGGGGGAGGCGCGGGGAGCGGGCAGCGAGGTGAGCCGAGGACAGGGGCGCCGCCGCCCGCAGCGCGGCTCTCTCTCGGCAGCTCGGCGGCCGGCGGCGCGCGGGGGCGGAGCGCGGGGACGGAGGTGTCAGCTCGGCGGCGGCAGAGCCGCTCCCCCCCCACGCGCGCCCCTGACGGCCACCCCTTCCCGCCCACCTGCCCGCGCCGCGCGTCCAGCCTGGGCGCGTCCCTCGCGCAGGCCCCGGGATGGGGACCAGGCGGCCAGCGGGGTCCCCGGGCCGCCCAGGCCCCAGGAAGGCGCAGCGGCGAGCGCGAGCGGTGACCCGGGCGCGGCCCCAGGCGAGGGCGCGCAGGGCCCGCGTGGGTGGCCCCGTCCCCGGCCCGGCTCTTACCGCGGGGTCCGCGGGCGGGTGGCGGCCGCAGCTCAGCTCCGCGGCTCCGCTCCGGCGCGCACTCAGGGTCCCGGCCGCGGCCCGGTCGGCGGTGGCCGAGGGTCCCGGCAGGTCCCGCCGCCGCGCTGCAGACGGTTATGGTAATGAGCGGCTGCGTCTAGCGCGGAGCGCGTGAAACCCGTCAATCCTGTTTGCCATTTCCCCGCGGATTTCCGCGCAGAGGCTCTGCAGGATGCCCCCGGGGCGAGCGAGGGAACATGACAGCGCCGCGCTCGCCTCCTCCCTGCGCGCCCGCCGCCGCCGCGCCTCGGCACGCGGGGCGCCCTCCCTCACCCCGCCAGCCCGCCCCTGCGCTTCCCCCTTCCCTCTCCCTCTTCCCTCTTCCGTCTTCCCGCCCTCCGCCCCTCCGCCCCTCCGCCCTCCGCCCTTCCCTCCCGCGCGGTGCCCGGGGACGCGCGGGCCCAGCTCCAGCCCGCAACCAGACCCCACGCGCTCTCGCCTCCCGCCCTGCGCCCGGGGCCCGGCCCCAGCGGAATTATACATCCACTCTGCAATCTTCGGAGACGCCTTGCCTTTATTTGGCTTAGTTTTGTTGTGTGTGCTCGTGATTAAAAAAAAAAAAATCCATGCCTTTCCCACCCTTTGCAAAAGACTTTCTTCTTCTCTGCCACAGCAAAGGCAGGCGAGAAACAGATGTCTGTGCAGGACCGAGCAGTTACCCCCACGCCGTAGCCCCCGTCGGCCCGCCTGGGCTGCACATGGAGGAGAAAGCAGCTTTGGTCCTGCGGCAACTTGGCTGGGCGATTCCCTCAGGGGAGAACCTCCAGGAAATAAAAAGTCCTACGGAAGGTGGTCCTGGGTCCGGGGGTGTAATTCAAGTTGTAGCATCACCTTATTTTGCACGTAGTGATTTTCTCCTATATTGGACGCCATTGCATTGGAGTTTGGTTTTCCAGACATTAATTCATAACTTCTGTTTCGGGACCCCTCCCCGGTCAAGATGGGTCATTTCAGGTGTAAGGAAGTGCAGCTCGGAAGGCAAAAAGCAGAATAGAGTCAGTCGGGAGGGCCTTGCACCAGAGGGTTACAAAGACTGTAGTGTTTGTTTACTGCTACTATGCCAGATGTGCTAAATATAACATTTCTTTAAAACAGAAATCTTCCGACTGTGAGAAGTCAGACCTCTAACTGGCTCCCTAGGAGTCCAGAGCCAGACGCAAACGGGGGAAGGGGGGGGGATCAAGGAGTCAAGGATGAGGATTAGCATTTGCAAATTGAACTCTATCTAATTTGCATGTGTATTTCTTAGAATTGTAATTAAATGTATGTAATAAATGTTTTCCATTTTATTTGTACACTTAAAATTTGACTGACATACAGTTAAGTGAATTTTCTTTTTTAAAAATAATAAAAGGCAAATGTGGTTTATTTAATAAAGCAGCAAACAAATATTAAGCATAATTAGAACTAATCTATTTTGAAGGTGTTTTTGTTGAACTTTGTACATTAAAGACACTCAGAGGTTTTAAGGGTATTAGGAAGCTGAAAGAAAGTAATTATGCTGAAAAGAGACTAACCCAACAGACTACCAGGAGCTTTATTTCATTTTTTCCAAAAGACATTCCAGGGTTGCATGCTTAAAAGTTGGGAACCGAGCATCCATCTTGGCTTTATTCTAAACCATGCTAAATTGCATTGGCTCACACAGGACATAGGCCATTATGCCAGTGCTGGAAGAACTGTAAAGATGCCAGTGTTTTTTGTTTTGTTTTGTTTTTTACAATCAATGAGAGTCACGTCCAAATTAAGAGTAGAATATAATTTACTTTTGGGTGGGGGAGAAAGTCAAGGAAAGGCACAAAGGCATTTAAAGCAGCACAAGTACTTGAAAATCCAAATCAGTATCTAAAAGTGGTTATTTTCTAACTCAAATAAAGAACCTAAATGTGAGGGCTTGGAGGCATGACTTATTATTGTTTTTATCTGTCTATATTAAAGTTTTATAGCATTTAAAGGACTATGGGGAAATCCCCACACACACACTTGGCTGTGTTAAAATACATAAAACCAAAAGGAGCAAATTAAGCATAAAATTGAGAAATAACACAAGACTAAGAATCTGCATGCACTGCACTGGTATCTATGGTTCTGTATCTTTGAGACAGAGCCTTTTGGGAAATTGGCATTGTCCCTGGGTGGAGAGACTCTTGGCTTTAATGGTTCAACAAAATGACATCGAAACACAATAATTGAATTGTAATTCTGTCCTAGTTACTTTTCTTGTTGCTGAAACAAAATACCCGACACCCAAAGTTAAAGGAGGAAAGGTTCGTTTGGCTCACACTTTGTAGAGATTTCAGTCCATGTCAACTCCAAGGTAGGGTGGCACATGACAGAGGAGATTCATAGAGAAGAAACCGTCCACAGTAAGCAGGCAGGTGACAGCAAGCAAGCAAGAAGCCTTAGCAGCATTTTTCTCACCCTTTGAAACTCTATCTGGGCTACCCTGGGATTAGGGTGGTGCCAAACCAATCGGTGAACTGATTTGGTAATCACACATCCTTAGTCCTAGCTCCACACTCTAGATCCAGCCACCTCTGAAAAGCCCCACCTATGACAGCATGAGGCTTTGCGGGGACGTCTAGACACAAACCATAACAACTTCATAGCACCTTTGCAGTTCTGAGTAGGCATCTGATTGCTATTGAGACATATTAGGTTAGCATGGTTCCCTGTCTCACTTTTAATCCCAAGCTTAAGGTTTTCTGAGACTCAGTGCCGAACTGTTGACAGTGGCCATGTATCCACCAGTAGAAAAGGCAGTCAAATGTCTGTAGGGTTAGAGACATCATTTAACATGTTAAGGTAAGTGGTGGCTATGACATGCAAAGGAACTGTGAATTAGTAATGAAATGTTTGGAATGAGAGATGTTGCTCATGAGTAACTTTTCAATTGGAAACTATGATGTCAGTTTTGGGATATGTGTGCTGGTGTGTATGGATGCATGTGTGTATGTATGTAAGGTTACAAGAGAGGGGTAGTCTTGACTATAACAGTGCTTTGAAGCTGCAGATTCGCCAGGGGCAGCAATTGTTTTCCTTCACTTAACAGTGCCAGACTTAAAATTGCTGAAACCCATTTCACATAACCTTTTTCTCACTTTAAAAGGAGAGTTCACAAATAAAATCTGACTTACTCAGATTGCTGTGGTCACAATAGCCATTTAGATTAATAATTCTGAATTAATGGCTTCTAAAAAATACAACCATTTTAGAGCATATGGCATTATCTTGCAGTTTTTCTTCTGTCATTCTCAAACCTTCTCCAACTAGACTTTCTTATCCTATCACTCGATTCACGTCATTCCTTTTAATGTCGCCAGTCACCGCTACATTGCTGAATCCCAAGGTCACTCCTGGGTTCTCATTTTACTTGGCCTGGAGGTCACCTTTGAGCCGTTGCTCATCTCTTTCTCTTTCAAATACCTTTGATCATGACTTGTAGGACAACCTGCCCTCCTACCTTGCTGACTGCTCCTCCTAATAGTTACTCGCCCAAGACAAAAACTTTGGAACCATCCTCGACTCTTTTTTTGCTTTCATCTCCTTGATCTAACACATCAGAAATTCCTCAAGACTTTACCTTTCAAATTTCTCTGAACTCTGATCCTCTCTCAGCATTGCTGCTACTACTCTGGTCCAAGCCATCTTTACCATCCCTTGCTTGGGATATTGTAAAAGCCTCCTAATTGATCTCCTTGCTTTAGTCTTTAGCCCTTTCTAACAGTTCAACCTTGTCTCAACAGCCACTGAGGTCAGTGCTAAGACTCCCTGAGGAGCCTCATTTTACTCAAAGTGAAACCCAAAACTTTACACAACTTTGGGCTACAGGACCCAAAGTCTCTGTTTGTCTCTCTCACCTCACTCTGTCTACAACCATTCTAGCTCCTCTGGCTTCTCTCTCTCCTCCAGTACACCCTGCTTACCTCAGACATTTGCATTAACAGATTCTCTGTGTGGAATGCTCTTTGCCCCAATACCTGCACAGATCAATACTCATCTCTCCCACATCTTTGCTCAAATATCACTTTAACAAGGCCTAACCATTCTGCTTACAGTTCTATCACTTTGCCTCTATGTCCCGCTGTATTAGTGTCCTGGAGACTGGTCAGTGTGCTCTATATTATATGTACAGGTTCTACTTACCATTTTTCTTCCATCACTAGATAGTAAGGGCCATTATTTTTTATGTACCCCTGCATCTTCGTCATCTTGTGCAGTGCCTAGCACACCAACCACTCTCAATAAGTATATGTTAGTTGACAACAACTGATGGACAGTTTCATCTTTTTACAGCAATCCAAACAAATCATGCTAAAGTACAGCTGCTCTATTCTTGTGTGTGTAGGATTCGGTCAGTCCATTTTATTACCAACTCGTTTGCCTCTTCTAAAATATCCATCTGTTGGTTGTGGCCCTGAAGATGTTCCCCAAACCCTTGGCACCTGTGGCTTTATGCTGCCCTTGCTGTCTGCCAGTTTCCAGTGCAGTGTGTCATCCAGGGGATGCATTGCTCTGAGCCCACTCTCCTCTCCCCCAGAGCGTAGTCCTACCAGCTTAGACACGTCTTTCCCCAGGATGCCATCGTAGGCACTCTTGCAGCAGCTGGGCACTTCAGGACCATCTTGCTCATCCTCCTTCCAAATTCACTCAAACACTGCAGTAATTATGCAGGAATTGAGCTGTGCGGGGTAACAAGGGAATGAGTGACACTGTTCCTAGGCTGTGGAGGTGTCCGCATGGTGAGTAGCGTGGTGAGTAGTGAGCACAAGCACAGAGGCAGGATTCTAGTTAGTTTTTCAGGACACAATAGATGCCTGGGGAGGTTAACGGTGGGACAGTCACATCCCAGTGGGGGATCCAGAATTGAGTTGTAGTCAGGGTGTGAAATCTGCAGCTGACCTTGAAGACAGGTATGTCTCAATAGTCAGGAACAGGCAATGAGTGAAGAATATTTCGAGTAGAGGAAACAACTTGAGGTTGGAAAGCAAAGTGCATTTTTGGAGAGGAGTTAGTTCCCAGTTTTACTAGCAGGTACGAGAAAGTAGCCTGAAGATGAAGTCATATAATATACACAAAAAACAAGACATTGATTTTAATTCCATAAGCAAAACATGCATTAAAGTTTTTCGAGCTGGAGAGTGACACACTCAAGGGCAAGCTTGGAGAGCTTTGCTGGAGCACTAGATGGGCAGCGGGGGGGCACGTGCCGGCCTGCAGCCCAGTGAGTGTGCAGAGCTGCATCTTCCAGCCTAGTCACTGACTGTGGGGAGGGGGGGAAGTCACTTGGAGGTTGAGACCATGTGGCTAAGTGAACCCTGAACAAAGGAGACACAGGCTTGCAGGACCACGGTGCACTGATTGGGTGTGCTGAGTGTGAGCATTGATGGAACAGACAGACAGGGATCTCCACTGGACAGCCAAATGTTCTGGTCTAGCTGAAATAATTCGTGAGAGAAATATAAAAATTAAAACTACTTCACTCACAGCCACCTCTAGAGAGGGGAGGAGCTCCTTGTTGTCCTGGCACCCCGAGTCAACCGCATGGTGCAGGTCCCGATGCACCAGGGTCTCTCTCCTTCAGGCTGCCGAAAGTTTGCCACACTCTCAGCCGCCCCCAGAGAGGGGGGGAGTTCCCTGGTCTCCGGCACCCCAAGTCAACCCCACGGTGCAGGTCCTGAGGCGCCAGGGTCTCTCCCCTGCAGGCCCCCAAAGTCCGCAGCCCGAAGGAGAGAGACCCTGGCGCACTGGGACCTGCACCGTGCCATTGACTTGGGGTGCCAAGAGAACAAGGAACTCTTCCCACTCTGGGGGGCGACTGTGATCCTCCCTGCGTGTGGGCTGAGAATCAGACATCTCATGTCGTCCTATCCCCCATCCCGTGTCCTCCCTCCCTCTCCCCCCTGCCTAGCAAGTGGGAGCCAGTGAACTACACATCTTGTGAAAAGATTGGCTATGTTATTTAATGTGAGCTCTCCATATGCAAGGATAAGGACAACCATTTGGAAGAAAACAAGAGACAATATGACAGATAGTGAAGATTTCTGGTTGTCTAGCTTTGAAATTTATGCTTTCTTATGTCCCATTCTGTTCTGTTTTGTTGTGTTTAATTTTACTCCCTTTTAAAATAAAATTTAAAAAATTAAAAAAAAAGAAAAAAGAAAAAACAGCAAAAAAAAAAATTAAAACTACTTCAGGCCTGGGATGTAGCTTAGTGGCAGAGCGCTTGAGTGGCGCATACACAGTCCTGGGTTTCATACTCACCATTGAAGGAAAAAAAAGAAAGCATAATAGTTTCAATTCACACTGATGTTGAAGTCTTAGGACTTGATGAAATGATTGAAGGCTTTTCAAATAATTAAAGAGCTAAAGACTAGGTCAGCATCTTAAAGAATCTGGTAATTTATTCAGAGGTGAAAATGACATTTTGGGCTTAATGCATGAACTCTCTCAGGGATGTTTGTATTTAATAGTGCATGAAGACCCTTTTGGCGTAAACTTGAAGGAAGAGATGGGAAGGAGGGTGGAGTGTGACAGGCGTCCCCACTCTCCCTGGGCACAGAGAACACATGCAGTAAGGCGGTCACTTCTGCAGGCAGCTGAGTTCACTCAGGTACCACTGCTGGTAGAAAGTGATTTACTTCATGACATATTCCTGAAATAATCCCTGAAAAGATGTGGATCATTGATAATGAGCTTGGAGTGTTATCTCTCTCCTCTCTTGGGGATATTTGTATTTTAGTAGGAGTATGATAATGCTATAAAAACTTTAATCAAATTCATTTGTAATTAATAATTTTATATCAGATGTAAAACAAATCAGTTAAGTATTATTTCAGAATAGAGATCTCATAACATGTATGTCCCTTGCTCCAAGTACTATGTTAGGATACCTAAGTTAGTGACTAGGTAGGAATGGTTTACAGTGAACATACTAATTAATTATGTATAGAGAAGAGATCTTCCAACATGATTGGATTTTTTGATTAAAAATTCTTTTGAAACTCTTTTAATGCTATTAATATTGGATTAACTAAAAGAGTGTTATAAGCAGTAGTCCATGGACCGCAATAATCCTCTCACGACTTCCAGGAAAACATGAGCAGGAGTTAGGCATGACATTTTGGTGGAACCTGGACAGCTGGAGAGAGGAGGGAGGAACCCTGTGGTGCAGGGACAGCACTTGCTGGTCACACATATGGGCAAGGGCAGAGTGGCCCAGGGACGAGGGCACTGCACAACAGAAGTCGTATCTGAGCTCACAAATCTTCTTACTGGCAAAGACAGCAGTGTTAGTGTCAGGAGCACAGAAGGTGGAAGGGGCAGTTACATGTTCAAAAGGTGGAGAGCGTGTGTGTACTCACACACACAAATTGGAGGTAAAATCAGTACAAAGCCACTTTACGTAATGAACTAAGATAATAAGTCAGAAAATGGTGAGATGGCTATTTTATTGAGAATGGCACCTTTTTGTTCCTTTTCCTTCCTGGGAGATTTTCCCACCCTCTTCCTTTCCTTGGGAAGGGCCTCTGTGGCTCTCTATAGTTTCCTATGTAGACAGATGTTGGTGAGGCCACAGGGGGCCAGCAGCAGACACCGGAGTTCAGGCCTAAATCGGATTCTTGCTGTGCAACGCAAGGGACATCCAAAGTTATCTCTTTGTCATTTTGTGAAACAAGGGCCATCTGTGGGGAAACTGCAGCTACAGTTTTATTCAAAGCCTTCTCCTTTTCTCTATGATCATCTCAACATTGTTAGAAAACAGGTGGACCAGACATTTCAGGAGGCTTCATGTTAAGAAAGCAGACGCTGTGTATACACACACACATAAAGATGATGCCGAGTACGCTGTCAGTGTGTGAAGTGATCAGTACTGCACTGGCACATGGAGAATTAATCCAACATAGTTCTTTCAGGTCCTGGAGGATTTGTAGATATCAGCAGTGTTTACTGAGCTCTCTTGTCACCTCAAATGTATGGAATTTCTAGAAGTCTTTGTACCTTATATATAGCTTTTTTTATAAGACTAAAGGCTCAAAGAAGATTTTTGATAGCTGACAAAATATATTTCAGTTAAGTGATAATTTGAGTATATAAAATACAGAAATTTAGATGTGGTCTAAATTATATATATTAATTAATATGAAATTTAATTAAATACTTCAATCATACTTAATACTTACTACATTAGATTTAAGTAATATGCTCTTTCTTTGATGAAACAGTGATTACTTAGTTCAAGTGAGATGTATCTACTTTTCACAAGCGGGTTTGATTTGCATAGGCTAAACATGTTACAGTAGAGATGCAGGCTAAGGAAATCAGTCCGCACATACAACACAGAGTGAATGGACTGACGATGTGGATAGGTAGTGTCAGCAGAAGGAAACTAAGGAATCAGGTTCCGGCAGGAGGGGGTGGGGTCAGTAACAGGAGACAGCCACTGTTGGCATTTGTTGGTCTTAAGAGGAGAGCAAGATGTGGGGGCATAACAAAGTTTACAACAAAAAGTGCTTATACCCTCAGAAAGATGCTCTTATATTTATTTTCCACAATGCAGAGGGAAAAGCATGGAATTCGGGTGGAAAAAATGGAGAAGGAGCAAAAGGGAGAGGAGAGAGAGAGAAAGAAAGAACCTGCAGCAGACATCACCTGAGTGGGAAATTACACACCCTGCGCACACAGGCGAGCTCTGCACACACGCGCAGGATTCATCTCTGACAATTTAATTGTTTAATGGTAGGACTAACAAGGAATCCTTTCTAAAGTAATGGCATAGAAAGGCTTCCGAGTGAAGTGAATATTCCTGTGCATTTGATGGGTGTTTCCCATTTGTGCAGTTCTGCCCTAGCAGACTCTGTGTTTGATGGGGGAAGCAGGAGGGGTGGTGGTGTCTGTGTAATAACAGAATCTGGAGAATGTCTTAGCGTGTGACCTCAGCCACTGAAACAATCCATCTGAGGCCAGGATGGGCACCGGACTGAGGGCATCCGTTGCAATGTCTTGGCTTGCGGTCCTGAGGGTCTGGCTTCCTGGCCCAGAGGCTACAGAGTCTTTGCTTGCTTGGTTGTCTGCTTTGTCAGATTTCTCTGCATCATGGTTTGGCAGCCGCTGTGCTGAGGCTGTAGGACTCGTGTGTGACCACTCTGCTACATACAGACACGTGTGATGCCTCGGGTGCTGTGGTGTGAACCCTCACTCATCCTCTTCCACCTTGTTCCTAGGCCTTCTTGGGATCACTGGGTGACCTGCTGTCCAGGCAGCATCCATGACAATGTCTGCTCCTTGCAAGAAAAATCATGTCAAGGAACAAAGCTCTCAGCACAGACCTATCGTGTGCAGTGTGGTTTCATTCTTACATTAATACAGTATACGTTTTATTCTGGTTCCTGGCTTTGGTGATGATTATGGGGGTGTCATGGGCTGCATCAGAGAAGCCAAGAGAGGTGCTGACCACAGTGGAGAAGTCGCTTTGCTCAGGACCACATCTCCCTTGGTCACAAAGGACCAGCAAGCTGTGCTGGCACCATTCATCTCTGTCTTTCCATCAAGGAAAAGGCTTAGGTAGGCAGAGTTGGAAGTGACAGACAATTTTTAACCCAAGCTTTCTATCCACCGCTCTGGTTCTTACTTCTGTTATCATTACTTATTCATAGACTTTTATTCCCAAATATCATTACCCTTTACAGTAATAGGATCAGCAAAGCAACCACTTAAAACAAAACAAACAAACGGAACCCACGACCTGCAGTATGCAGATGCATTTCCTGCACGCCTGCCACCTCCTCAGCTCTCCCTGCCCACCCTGGAGAAGCAGTTCTTTTCTGTGTGAGTATCTCTGCTACTTTGGAAATGCAGAAGAACAAGGGAGACGCGGGCAGTGAAAGGGAACAGAGAGGAAAGGGAAAGGCGACGGAGAAGGGGTGGTGAGGGAAGAGGGGCAGAAGAGGAGGATTCAGGATGTGCAGTGTACACACCCCGAGCGCAGTTTCAGCGCTGGGAGGTCCTTCTGGGACAGACCCCGCTTAATTTATAGCCACTCAAAAGAGAGACCATGCAATTATTCCCGCTCTACTAATGATAGCTATAGTGTACTGAGGACCTACTATGTGCCGGGTGCTTTTTACATATTATTTGACTGGCACAGTTTTTAAAAATATGATTATCTCCATTGTACAATGGAGGAGACCATGGCTTAAGAGGGCTAAGTGACTTGTTTACAGTAGTGTGCTTTACTTTAGTGGACCTGGAATGTGAACAGAGATCTTGGGAGTCTAAACCTTGTGCTCACAACCACTGCATTTGTCTTTTGTATTGATTCCTATTGTGTTTACTGCTTTGTATTCTATCCAGTCATTTACATCTCCAGCCATACATTTGTTTGTCACCTTGATCTGGAAGTAATTTAAGATGGCGTAAATGTCTTGGAGTTAAACATGTACCTAAGCAGCTTGCACGTGGTTAGTACGTACCACAGACTCGGTTGACATAGAAGCTCGATTGTCAAGAGTTCAGAATTCTCGCCCTGTGGAGACTCCTCACTTTTTTTTTTTAATCTTTAGAAGGAGGCCAGTCAGAAACTCCTGTGTGGCGTGGATACAGGGACAAGAGGCCAGACTCCCAAATCTCTTCTAGACTCATGCTTCTATAAAGGACTAGACTGTCACACACAATGGGAATTATTTTCTCTTCAACAATCAATCACAGAAATGTAAAAGTGAATTGTCAGGGGTGGGGATGACTTTACTGTGAAGCCACCTGCACACAGCACCTCGGCCCGGTGCTGAAGGTCGGCAGTGACACCTCAAGTGGACAGCAACCACACTTGCCGTAATGTACTGAAAACAGCACTTCACCCCAACGTTTCCCTCCCCAGTACCCCTACCTCTCCAGTCTAATCATGAAAGAAGAACCAGATGAATCCCTCACTGGGAGACATTCTGCAAAATACCTGATTAGTATACCTTGAAGCTGTCAAGATCATCAAAAACAAGAGGAGTCAGAAATCATCGCAATCGAGAGGACCTTAAAGAGACAGGATAACTAAATGTAATGTGGCCTCCCTGGAACAGAAAAGGACCTTTAATGACAACTATGAACATTTGAGTATGGATTTTAATTATAATGTGTCAATATTGGCTAATGAAGATGCTAATAGGGCAACTAGCATGCAAGGAATGTGGGAACTCTGTATTCTCTTTATTTTCTGTAAATCTAAAACTGTTATAAGAAATGAAGTTTGTGAAAATATATTGGCAGGCATGTGCACACCACACACACACACACACACACACACACACACACGAAATAGTCAAGATTCCTGACCACCAGTGGCATGGCTACATACAGAATATATGTCCCTGTTTTGAAAGTCAATCCAATCGAGATGATTAACTTTTCTTGAATTAATGCAATTATGTTTCTCACTAATCTCTGGAGTTTTAGGGTTGAATTTGAAGATCTGAAGTTGCAGAGGAAGTGAAACATCCATTCTGTTCCTGGTTCTCCACAGATAATTCTTGTTGAACGCATGAATGTCATCGCAGCATATGCTCACAGAGCTTTTCTGGCTTCAGGATGCATATAAGTCAGCCTGGGTTTCACACCCTCCGCCCACAGCCCCTTGTCCAACGTTTCCCTACTCCAAGGTCGTAGGCTCCTTCTTTAGAAGCCAAGTCACTTCAGAAGCTGATCTCATAATTATCTCAGTTCCAAACTCAAATGCCACATCCTGTTTGAATCACTATGTACTTACTGGTATTTCCCAAAGTCTTATATGTAGTAACACCAGAGACTTTATCATCAATAGAAATCATAGGTATGTACATATCTCATTCAGGTCATTGTAGATTGTTTACCCTCATCACTGCTGTGAAATTAGGGTAATTATTATATTTACTACTGTACCTTAATACTTATACAAATAATGAGGTACATAGGGACATATCATGTATTACTGCTATATCATTCTGTTTTAATATGATGTTTCTTTTGTAATTCTATGTTTTCTTTGCTTCATTCTTTTGCTTTTCTATCTTTCTTTTTGAAAAGTCTTCATAAGTTGCTAAATTGGCCAGTCTGGGCTCAAACTTGGGATCCTCCTAACTCAGCTCTCGAAGTGCTAGGATCTCAAGTATGTACCACCATGCCTGGCTCTCCCTACAGTGTTCTTTAAAATTACATTTGAAAACTATTTTTCTGAGGAGTCCAAAGACTTCTTTATATTCTCAAAGAGGCTCATGACATAAAAACTGTTAAGAAGCTCTGAAGTAGTGGAAAGATACTGGCCTGAGTCATAAATCATGTGCTCACCATCAAATTCATCTCCAGGATCCTCATTTTTCTCAGCAGTGGTAATTCTATAAGGAATTACTGTTCTTATTTGTTATGTTTGGCCATTAGATAAAAATGACTTTTTACCAAGGTTTTAAATGCGGTTCATTGTGAGGAATATTTTTCACTCAATGATTTAGATCATGGTTATGAGCAAAATGAAATGGAAAATTGAATCAATTCTCTGGATAATAATTCATGCTAATAGGTTCCTACATTTGTCTGTAACATCCAGATAATCAAAGAAAAAATGCTTTTAACTTGAATTATCAGCGTAGCTACATCACAGTTGTCATCTTTCCTTTGAATGCACAGATTCAAGTGCCAGATGGAAGTTCCTAATGATATGAAGAGGGACAGGGGATTTTTTAGGATAGAGATCATCTGAATATGCACATTGAGATAGTTTATATCTTCTGGAGACATCCATGGTTTGCTATGCATTGAACATGCACACAACTGATTAGAAACTTTTTCAATTCCATTCGTGTCCGCAAATCCCTAAGCCAATGGCATTCGTACAATACATAGGTCTTAGGATGGTGTTGTCTAGATCAGAGCCTTGGTGGTTTGCCAGCAGGCAAAATTTTAAATAGAAAGGCAGTCTTACCCTTACCTTATAGTGTATATGTTCTAAGCTATACTAAACTGAGTGCATTTTGTGATCTTTTAAAGAAATTTACAAACTTGTATGGTTTTGATGTGGTTAGTCTCTCAAGGTTCATATGCTGCAGGCTTGCTCCCAGGGAAGTGGTATTAAGAGCTCATGGAACCTCTATCATGCTAGGCCTAGTGAAAGGGAGTAAGGTCAGGGAGTATTGCTTTTGGAAGAGATTAATGACATCTCATGGAGAGTCAGTTCCTTGACAGTGAGTTCTTATAAGAGTTTGACCCCTGAAATGTGTCTGTGTCATCATCTTACCATGTGACCTCTTCGTTTCATACCCACTTGCCCACTCTACCTTGGATTCTGCCATGTTGTGATGTGGGCAGAGGCCCTCACCAAAGTCACGTAGGTGCAGGTGTTTACTCTTGACTCTTATGCTATAAGACAAAAGCAAGAACCTTCACATTCTAGACAATGAGGTTAGGACTTCAACATACAAATGTAGGAAGAAGGAGGACACAATTTAACCCATAATGCATTAAAGGGCTTGCACTTCTTGAAAAGTAGAGATGATGCCTAAAAATCTCCAATGCTAGTGTAACCATTAACTTAGCAATGCAATTAATCTAATTTTCTTTCCATTCTTAAAGTAACTTGTTATAGCAGGGGTTCTATATTTTGATGTTTCTAATACTGAGAAGAATGAATACATCTACTGTGGTCTTACTCAAAATGTATTCAAATATCTCACTGTCCTCTGTAACTTGTTATGTTCTCTGAAACATAAAGCAGCTTTATACCAGTAACCCTCAGTTAAAATGAAGTTGACTCTACGGCGGATGGGTCAGCCTCATACTGTGCTTTCTCATTCTCTCTGGGACGCTGTGGTCCTGTTTACCACCTGATTTGAGGATGAAATCTTAACTATGGAGTTCATGCTCTGAGAATATGTCCAAAGCAAATATGTTCCCTCAGACCAATCTTTCATTGAAATAAATTGAATCAATATGTTTAACCTGGATCTAAATTTCAATTCAAAATTAAAAAAGAACTTCCCCTTTATTAGTATTTCCCCCCAATTTTTATTGAAAATTTCCATATGCACAGTGCTAAACTTGTATAGTGTTAAAGTTAAGTCCTAGAGCTAAAAGCAACTCTTTCCATCCAACTTTCCTTGTCCCTAGTCATTGCTACCCTGAAACGATCACTCAGGACACACTTTGGTCTTTCTTTTAGGGTTTACCTTTATATGTCCAAACAGTAGGAGTGATTTCTTTTTGGTTTACCTTTGTATGTCCAAACAGTAGGAGTGATTTCTTTTGGGGTTTACCTTTGTATTTCCAAGGTATCTAGAATGCTAGATACCTTGTCTTTGGTTATCATCTTTTATTGACCTTCTACTAGATATGATGAACCTTGCATTCTCTTTTAACTTTCCCCTTCTTCTTTTGTTCTATCATCTTCCTAACATGGTTTGTGTTTGGCAGCTTTCTGTTACTAGAACAAAATACCTGAAATAATTAATTTATAAGCCAATCATTAATTTGGCTCATGATTCTAAAGATTTCAACCCTTGATATTAGGCCTGTGGTAAAACAGCACATGGTAGCAGGAACACACAGTGGGGAAAGTCACCCACTCAATTGGCTAAGAAGGGTGAGGAGAGGGCTGGCTCCCATGATCCCTTACAAGGGTACAGCCCCAGTGAATAAAACGCCTACACTGAGCCCCACATCTTGAAGTTTTAATCCCTTCTCCATAGCTATCCTGAGGACACAGACTTTAACATGTGGGCCTTTAGGGAATACTTAGGATTTAAAACACAGAGGACAACCAGACACCAGCCCCTTCCTGTTAGCGCCATTCACAGGCCACAGGGTAGAGAACCAGAAGCTAACCACTTTCCATGAGTCAGCACCATACGCAGGCCATGAGGACAACCAGACGCCAGCCCTTCCTGGCACGCGGGCTGAGAAAAAGGAAGAGTCAGGGGTCCCTCCATACACACCGTGAGCAACCAGCTGACCTGGAGAAACACAGGCTGAGATGATAGCTTTTGAAGCAAAGTATAATTGAATGCTTGTAGTGTTTAGTGTTGTATTGATTTTGCAGGTCTAAAGCCAGAAATCTGATCATCTATATAGAGGATAACAACACACAGTATAGCATCCATGGGGGATCTTGTTGTATTATGTTGTTGTAAAGTCCTGTATGTTTTCATTGTTTTGTTTGGTTTGGCTTTATTCTGTATTGTCTTGTGTGATTTTATTATATCTGATGACATAGGTAGCTATTTTAAAGATAACAAGATATATTACAGTAGCTATTTTTGATTTACTATTATCCTGTTTTGAAGTCCTGTATTGTGTTCATTGTTTTGTTTTCATTGGTTCTATTCTGTTCTGTTTTGTTTAATTTTCCTACGTTTGATGGTATGGGTAGCTATTCTGAAGACAAGAGGCAATGTGGTATTATTGCTGATTTCCTATTATCTTGTTTTGAAAACCTGTATCACTTATACTGTTTGGTTTTGATTGGCTTTATTCTGTTTTATTTTGCTTGATTTTATTTTCTTTAAAATAAAAAAACTATAAAAATATTTCAAGCTGTAGTTGCAACATGATTTCAATTAGGTGAATATTCAGTGTTTGGATTCTTAACATGATATAAATATTTTTCATAACTAGATATGTCGTGAATGATCATTATAGTTTCCTTTGTTTTTATGAAAAAATTTTTAGGAGTGATTAATGATTGTCAGTTTTTTGTGCACTTCGTTTTCTATGTCTATTATTAATTTGCCTCAAAGCTTAAGGTATGAGTATAAATCTTTCAATATATTCAAACATAGCCTCTCTCTCTCTCTCTCTCTCTCTCTCACTTTCTCTCTTCCAGAATTCTCTGTCTTGGTGGCTGTCTAGTCATGCTGCATGCACCATTATTTTGGATCTTCCATTATCAAGATGGAGTAGCTGCTGGATGGCAGCCCTGCCTGACAGCAGTAGCAGCTATAGCTGTGCTGAGGAAGCTGCAAAGTTAACTTAGGGCAGCAGATAGAAGTCTCAACACCCCCATCAGGTCAGAAGTATTCTGGAGACAAAAGGTTACTTGTGGTTAACAGGGAAACCAGTTAAAAGTATCAAGTCATGCTGAGGTTAGACACATCTGAGGTTATTATTAAAATCTTGCACTACTCTGAATCCTGCCTCTTTGCAACACCTACAGGCCCAGAAGTTTGCCACTTTTGTGAGCAAGTAATCTCCCAGACCTATGCAAGCAGCAGGACATCAGTGACATCCCTTTCAAGGCCCTGAGGAGGTAGGGTTCACTAGTGGAAGTAGTTTTGTCCAAGAAGAAAATTAAAGGAAGGTTATACAGCTGTCAGCTCCCTACAGGTCATTGAACTTAGACACCTTCCTACTCAGAAGGTAGAGCTAATAGCTCTTACTTGGGTATTGATGGGAAAATTAAAGAGCAAAAGTTTAAAATGGAAGCTAAGGGAGAAGCTGTCTTTGTAGAGCAAGTTTGGGTGGAGTAAAAATAAAAACAAAAGAATAAGAAAAATAAAAGTACATCCTAGAGAACGCAGGGTGTCTTCCTATTCATTCCACAAACTACAGGTTCTCTTGAGAAGTCCACATACTGGGTTCCAGGTATTGTTTTGCACATATTTTTTGCTGATTAAAGCACACCCTATCTACTATTTCATTTCTCCCTGAGAATCCCCGTAATTCTTTATGGGTGCTGAGGGAGTGAAGGTATCTTGTCTTCAAGCCACAAGTGGCCATCAACCCTACCTACTGGGGATTATGGACTCTCTACTTTGGGGTGTTGTAGCTCACTGGCTGGGTTAAAACAAAACCTGTCAGAAGACAATGAAGAGAGAATAATTTCTTTCTTTCTCAATATTCTCCATTTTTGGAGAATGCATATCTGTTGTTATTTCTGTTTTCAAGGAAAGGAAGGAGGGGGTTATTTGGAAGTGAACAGAGGGGAGAGGTGACAAGCTACAGCAGACACCTGAGTGGTCCTTAGCTCTATGCAGCAAATTTAGGTAACGGCCATGGTACCAATAATCTAAAATAATTATAAATTCCTTAATTCTTCTTACTAGAAATAGCTTTTGTCTTTGTACATTTGTAACAGTACAAAAAACTTGAAACGTTTTAATCTAATGTAGTTTAAAATATCTCTGAAATATCATGATCTCTTTAGTCACTGAGTCTCATAGTCATGGCGGACACTGCCTAGAACAACAAATCTATTGCTCAGTTCTGTCAAATTCTCTTTCTTTTTTTCTGTCCTCAATGAGAGAACAGTCTTGAAATCCAGACTTCATTGGGAGAGAAAATGTCAAACCTTCCCATCACTTACCAAACCAAAATTTGGAGATCTGAGCACAAATTCTACCCAGGGGGACCTTAGAGTATAAGACAGAGTGATAGCCACTTGCCTAGAGAGGAAGTGGGTGACTCTCTAGCTGAAGAGTGGAGTGGGAAGGCAATGGGAAGATTCAGGAAGTGCAAGACTAGGATGGAGGCACCCTCAGACCCTGAGAAGAGACAGACCCTTTCTTGACTAAAGGTGCAGGTGTAGACAAGAGCACAGAAAACCCCAGAGGAATTCTGCATGGCACACAGACCCTGATGACACCCAGGGCTGCACTGTGGGTTATAGAGGGTAAAACTCAATCACTTCTCAGCTAAGAGACACAAGGAATGCCACTTCCAAATTAGTGGCACCTTGCAGTTTTGTCTTCTACTCAAAAACTGCTATTTTTAAAAACAGTAAGTTATTTCTGTCACTTTGACGGCTCTGACATCATGCCAACGTTACTGTCTTGGTTTTCACAGTGTTACGAAAGACACTTAGCTCCAAGCAGTGGTGCAGAGTTAAGGAAGATGCATACCTTGCTCACGAGGATCTGTCACTGAGTGTGGAGCCAGGACAGGAATCAAGATCTGGCTGAGTTCTAGGTGCCCCTGAAAGGCTGCTTGTCCCCTGGTCCCCTCTGCTTGTGGTCTCTGCTCTATCCAAGCCTTTCTTCTGTTCTCATCCTCTCCCCAAGAGAAAGAATAAACTCTGTGGTGACTCACTTACACCCCTTCATAGACTCACTCGCACTAAACCGTTACCTCACCTGGGCAAGTGAATTTCAAAATTTTATTGAGGTATAATCATCATAAAATCCACAAGTGCACAATTTAATGACTTTTACTAATTTTTCTGAGGTGTACAACCATCTCTTTAATCCAGTTGTAGAATATTTTCATCACCCTTATGCTCACTTACAATATGTCTGTCTCTTTCGGCGGTCTGAAGGAGAGAGACCCTGGCGCATTGGGACCCGCACCGGGCGGTTGACTCGGGGTGCCAGGAGAACAAAGAACTCTTCCCCTCTCTGGGGGGCAGCTGTGCGCAGGCTGAGAATCAGACATCTCATGTCGTCCTGTCCCATGTCCCCCCCCTTAGCAAGTGGGAGCCAGTTAACTACACATCTTGTGAAAAGGTTGGCTATGGTATTTGGTATGCGCTCCCCATATGCAGGGATATGGACAACCATTTGGAAGAAAACAAGAGACAATATGACAGATAGTGAAGATCCCTTGTTGTATAGGTTTGAAATTTATGCTTTCTTAAGCCCCGTTCTGTTGTTTTGTTGTGTTTAATTTTACCCCCTTCAAAGAAAATATATATATATGTGTGTGTGTGTAAGATAGATGACCACATTACTGTTTTTGTTAGATTGTTTTTTTTTTAAAGTGTTAGGGTTAAGTTCTTTTTATTTTTTTCTCCTTTATTTATCAGTACCAGGGATTGAACTCACAACCACGTGCTTGCAAGGCAGGGGTTTATGCAGCTGAGCTAAATCCCCAACCGCTGTTTCTGTTAGATTGTTGAGCAGAACTGTTAATAGTCTCACTGTTTGAATGTCTCCTTTGTGTGCTTTAATTTTGTAACTTGAACAACTATTTCCAATGATGACAGTACGCAACTTCTCAAGTGGCGATTTCTTAGTGTTTTGTTTTGTTGTTGTCATTGTGGTTCTTTTATATTTTGCCTTTGGAATTCAGTATTGTTGCTACCCTTTTTCTGTTTTGTTTGGTTGTTTTCTTTTTTGTTTTTTCTCTTTAAATAAAATTTAAAAAAAAAAAACAATATGTCTGTCTCCACCCTCAGCCCCAGACTAGCACTATACTTAAGATATTGCATAAAAATGAAATCAGATATTATGTGGTATTTTGTACTTGGCTTCTGTCACTTAGCATAATATTTGTGAGATGTTCTAGCATGTTTCAGTTCATTCCTTATATTGCTGAATACTACTCCTGCATGTATATAAACAGTGGATTTTGTTTATTCATTTACTATTTGATCTACATTTGGATTAGTCTCACTTTTGTCTACTATGAATAAAGACTGCTATGAACATTCATGTACCCAGCCTCTGTGTGGACATGTTTTCTTTTCTTTCTTTCTTCTTTCTTTTTTTTTTTTTTTTTAGTAGATACCTACACACAAAACTTCTGGGTCACATGGTAAGTTTATATTTAGTTTTTGTGTGTAGCATTGGGCCTCCTCACTGAGCTACATTTTCAGTCCCTTTTTAATTTTACATTTTAATACAGGACTTGCTACGTTACTGTTTCCCTGGTTGGTCTCAAACTTGTGATCCTCTTCTTCTATCTGTCTCTCAGAGTACTAGGACCACAGGCCTGTGCCTTAGGAAAAAAAATCCCTTGCATTTTAAGCTTCATCACTGAATATCTATGGAAAGTTTTCTGCCTCGGTGAAAGACATTTCAAACATCAGTAATCAACAGAGAGGGCTGGGATGTAGCTCAGTGGTAGAGCACTTGCTTAGCATTTGTGAGGCCCTGGGCTTGAACCCAACAATGTAAAATAAATAAACACTGACTTTTTAAAGAAAGGCAATGGTGAGATTTATAAAGTCGGAGGTGTAGTGGGCCCTTGCTGAAATGCACTCTTCATTCATTAAGGGTGATTTACAGAGCACCTCTGGCCTTCACAGAAAATACTGCACATGCTCTCTGTCCCAGAGTTACTTTGGGGGGAACAGGAATCAGAAAACGTGGCTGAGATCAAGCCCTGTTTGGAGGAAAAGGAAGAGACTTTTCTCTCACGGGTCTATGGGAGATCTGCCAAGGTGTTGTCTAACCACTTACTAGTTGATTCAGTCTGCACATAAGTAGTGTTAGCCTTCCCCAAAACATTTGGTTTTAAAGGTTAGATTTGAATGTCTGCAGGTTGTCATGCCTTCCCCATTTTGCTCACATTTCCCATGGCTGCCTAGTGACCAACCTGAGAACAAAGAGGACTGCCACTGATTTCAAGGGTCACTGTTGAATTACAGTAATCAAGACAGTGTGGTATTTGGTGTCCTTGTAAATCAATGGAGAAGAAGAGCGTTCAGAAATCAACCCACTCTCATGTGGTCATTTGACTTTTGATAAAGGTGCAAAGGTAATTCAATTGAAAAGACATTCTTTTCAAGAAAAGCTGTTGGACCCTTTTATGCAGAAACTCCACAAAAAAATAAATAAATAAAAAAAAAGTTAAAATCGCTGCTCTTCAAAAACAATGCTGAGAAAATACAAAGAAAGTCCCAGACAGGAAAAAAGTATTTGCAAACCACATATCCCCCAAAGGCTGGGAGTCACATTATGCATATAGAGAATTCTTTAAAAAGAAAGGAAAAACAAAAAGCAAAACAAAACAATAGAACAACAACAAAAAACCCCAATAATAAATAAACAGATAACCCAATAAGAAAATGGGCTAAAGATTTAAACAGACTATACTGAAAACATATACAGATGGTAAACAAGCACATTAAAAAATGCTCAACAGTTTTAATCATTAAGGAAATGCAAATTAAAATCATGACATGTTATTGCTCCTCTTGCTAGAATAGCTAATGTTTAAAAAAAGTCATTTTTAGTATCAAGTGATGAGAAAGATAGAAAGCAGCTGGACATTTCATACATTTTGACAGAATGCAAACATGTTACAGTCCCTTCAGCAAACAACTTGGCATTTTCTAATAAAGTGAGATTTATACCATATACCATATGACCCAGGAATACCCCTCCTACCTATTTATCCAAGAGAAATAAGAACTTGTATTCTTATAAGAACAAAGTATTATAGGTGACTGCTGATGGCTATTTTATTTATAATCATTCCAAATGTGAAACAAAGCAAATGTCATCCGCTGGCATATCCATGCCAGGGAACACTACTCGGCGATAAAAAGGAACAGGTGGCTGATCCATACAACATGGGTGACTCTCAGCTCCCTTATGCTATGAGAAAAAAAACCACACCAGAAGTTTGTGTACTGCTTGGTTGCATTTACTCAACATTTTCAAAAAGGCAAAACAGAGAAAAAGATTGGTGGTTACTGGGCTTTGAAAGTGGAGCAGGCTGAAGATGAAGGAGAAGGGAGACTGCAGGAGGGAGCTGTCGTGTACCCTGGCCGTCGGGAGGTCATGACTGGATACTTTTGTCAAAACTCATGGGACTGTGGACTGTATTCCAAAAATGACCGATTCCACTGTGTGTAAGTCTTGAAAGGCAAGCCTGAAGGTCTATTTTCTAATGTTAGCATTTATAAGATACTAGCCCAATATTTCAAGTAACCTTGAAATACAGAGAAAATATCTCTGGCTAATTATTAAGTATTCAATATGAAAAATGGCAGCCGACCCAATTAGGCTGGACAGAAGACACACACCATGATAGAGCATTCTATCACAAATCTCAGCAAAGATTTTCAGGCCATATTTCCAGGGATGCTCTCATTTTTACCCCTCTCATATAACTGTTGTTTTGGTTTGTTTTTGTTTTTGTACTGGGCATAGAACTCAGGACCTCATACTTGCCAGGCAGGCACTGTGCTGCTGAGCTATGTCCCCGGTCCCCAATATAACTGCTAAGCTCATAAACTCTCTTCATTTCCATTCCAGTCATGAACACTCCCTATTTACATCTTCTGGTGTCCATAGTATAATTCTGTCACCTCACCTTACATCTTTTATCATTTCTGACTGTAGCATTTACAAATCATGTTTAATTTTGTTTGCCAAGAATAACAATGAAATGCTAGAAAAATATATTCTATTCACACTTCACACTCTTATAGTAACAGAAGCGCTTAACACACTGCCGACCTCTGAGGAAGCTTGTGGTAAAGCATGAGAAACATTATGAATAATTAAAAATATATTTACTCCAGGAGAAAGCTAAATCTTTAGGAAAAATCTCTGCTGGCAGAAGGCCTTGCGATCAGGTATCATATCCTTACAAATAAATTGCTAGTCTTTTCTGGTGTCAAGGGATTTCATAGTGATATATTAATGAGAGAAAGATCATTAAGGAGAAAGAAAGAGGACTGAGTTAACTCTTGTTAATTCTTATCATTCTTCATTGTTAGGGAACAAGTAGGCACCAGATGCTTAGATTCATGACAAAACTAGAGCTATTAAAGCATGAGCAGAGCCAAGGCAGAAGAGTTTGTTCTGAGACATACGATTATCTGAGACTGTAGGAAATTATTATTTTTTTCATCAAAGAGGTTGTTAATGTGATTGGCCATCTGACTGTAATTCTCTTACGTCTATTACAGAAACAGCTCTGATCTCTAGATAAGGAATTAAAGTCAGTGGAGGAAAGAGGAGCTCAGTGAGTCGATGTGGACAGTCAGCTTATCTCATCACCATATGGGGCTCTGGACCCTGCGCCCTGCACCACCTTGACAGTAACCAATTGTCTGACCCTGGACAACTCACTTAACCCAACTCAAGCCAGTGAGCAGTGATGTGGTCAAATCTCAGCCTCTAAATTCAACCAGTGCTCTCAAGTTACTCCTTATTGCACATAAAGCTCTAATTTCCAACTTTTTGGATACAATACATAGACCTATATTAAATATAATTAAACTCCTGATGATTCAGAATGCATTTAAAAATACTGCATACTTCAGACTCATTACTATGAATAGCCTAGCAAAGTTCTGGTAAACAGAAGTTTCCAACTAATGGAATCCTCATTAGATTAGCTTTTACAAGTGTTTTATACAAATAGAAAATCCTATTGGCAATGAAAAATGTCCCTCTGGTTTTCATAAAAAGAAAACATAATGCCCTGGTTAATCAAGAGAGAAAAAGGTGTAGCTCCCTTATACCTGGGCTGACTTGCTCCCACATGTGACCTTCTGACAGTTGTCAACCAAACCCGACTCCTAACTGGGTGAGATGAAAGTTATCAGTGGGTGTTCATAACCCTTTTGTACTGCTCTGATGGGCCCTAGGAAGGCATCTTCAGTGTGTTCTATGTGCATTTTTAAACAAGTCCATTAATTTAAAAAGCCAACAAGTTAATAGTGAATGACAAACACAGTTAACTTCCTGTAGTGACATTTATGTTACTCGGATATGAATTGTACTGTTCTTCCCTACCTCTTCCTTTATTCCAGCCTCCCATCACCATGTATTTAATGGTTACCATACCTGACTCTGTAATTTCAGGATTTAAAAAAATATATCAAACAAAAATCCCTACCTACCTTTAAGGAGGGTCACAGTCTATCCAGGTGAAAGATGATATTTGATCTTTATAAAATGATATGACAATTTAATGATAGAGATAAAAGATATTAGGAAAGAATACCTTGGCTTGTTCTCTGTCTGTCTCTCTTTCACACACACACACACATACACACACACTCACTCACTCACTCACTTGTTTGAACTGACCACTGATTATCAAAAAAAAAATTTTGTTTTTACTGGGAATTGAACTCAGGACCTTGTGCTTGCCAGGTAGGCACTTAACTACATCCTCAGCCCTGATTATTAAATGTCAAAGAAATCATTTTTGAAGCACTAGCTTACATCATCCTTTCTCATTTTTAAAAGCAGGTAGGAGATTTTTTTAAAAATCCCTATGCTGGGCTGGGGATTTAGCTCAGCAGCATAAGCACCTGCCTTACAAGCACACGGTTGTGAGTTCGATCCCTGGCACACAAAAAAAATCCCTATGCTTTTGTAGTTGCTATTAGTAGGGTAAATTGAAAGTAACAACTACATTTAAAGACCATTTTGATGGAATGGTCATCTGGTTTAGGTGAAAATGAAAAGAGACATTTTCATATATTCTCACTAGAAGTATATGAGGTATGATGAAAACGTGATCCACATTTAATTTAAAATTTTAGTACAGCCAAGGACACATTGCCACTAATGCCCCTCAAATACTCTGGCTCACTTCACACACACTTACTCCACCTTTTAATATATTTTTGAAGCAGTTCTGGAAGAACCCTTTCATGAGCATCATTTTAGTTGTGCTGTCCTGACTGCCTTGATGTCTTGAATAGATTCAAAACACTAATGGCGATTTTTGTCAAACAAAAAACATTACAGTGTATCTTCCTCCACCTCAGTCATTGAGTCTGGTACCATGTGAACCTAACTCTTCCCAAAACTCCAAATGACCGCGAGAGGTAAACATTTTGAATCAATTCAGGTTACTGCGACAGCCATGACAGGCCAACAAAAGATGCTCAGCAGAGGGGACTTCCGGAGTTGCTTCCACAGGGCTGAGAACCATAGGCCAGGCATGTTAGAAACAAGGGGAGTTTTTTGATGGGGATCAGTGGTAATGTGTCCTTCTCTTTAAAAAGTTTTTAATAGTCACCAAAGTTTTTGATCACATCTCTTTAGTGTGATCTTTCTGGAGGGCAACATGGCAAGAGGTGCCAAAAGTGTAAAAATGCATGTGTTTGGTTGCAACAGCAAAGGTCCAGTTTTTAGTGCACACATATTTAGTACTGTTAGTTCTCCTTGGTGAATCAACTCTTTCATCATTATGAGATGTCCTGTTTTACTTTCCAGCACTACAGGTGAATTAATATGCTGACATTTGGTTAATGGAGAGATACAAACACATGACACACCTTTTATAAGAGATGGTGATCTAGGAAAGTATTGCTGTCACTTACTATTAAAAACAGTTGTTGGGTGCTGCTCTGAGACTGAGTAGGTTCGTGTTGGTGATCACATATTTTTGTAGAAATGGCTTCCATTATTAACTGTCTGAGATGCATGACTTCTAATTAGGCCTGAAACAAAGATAAACCTTACACATTATTCATAACCATATTAAGGGTTTACTGACGTATAAATTGTTTCTGTGAAATCTACATGATTTGTTGTATAATCCCAGTGGATAAATTTTATAGCTTTCCTATGGTTTTGTGTTTTGTCTTAATATTACTTTTGAGCACCCCTTTGAGTTTATATTATGGCACTTAAAATCATTGGTGCTGTACTGTGTAACGAGGCAGAATGCCTAACACACGTGAAGAAGCTAAGATACATCGCTGTCTTTAGACCAAAGCATCTGGGTGCTCTGATGAGAATTAACTGAGCTCAAGGTTGTGCTGACACCTTGTGTCTAAATGCACTTGGAAGAAATTTTACAGAGTTCAAAGGCATTCAAATAGGAGACCTAATGCCTTCCTCACCCTTCTACTGGTTTAGGATTTTTTAAATTATTATATTCAATTTCCCATTCCACTGTCCATCTGCTCCCCTACTTTGTGCTACTGTTTGCTGTTACAATAACCAAAGAAAGTTCATGTTCCAGGTGATATGGTCACGTTATAAACATAGATCTCTTTAAAACATGTCACTTTTTCCTAACTGTTTAACCATTTTAAATATTTACCTGTTGCTTTAGAGTCTTGCTAAAAGTAGGAACTGCATCTTTTACTATAATTCCGCACAAAATTTAGCAAAGTTTCACATGTATATAGATACTTTCATAAAAATGATTCAGAAAACTGACATGTACTAAGCACTTACCATATGCTGGCATTGTTCAATGTGCATTTATAAACTCTATCATTTAATAAATAAGATTAACAACACATGAAACTATCATCTGTAGTTCAGAGCCTCAGTCCTCCATGAAGCATCAGAACTTGTCTGCATCTTCTGGCCACATTTTGAGCTAGTCTAGAAGGGACAAATAGTCCTAATTGCTGAAGTCTTTGATATCACTAAATCAGACACTAAACAGTGTCTGTACTGTTATGTTCTCGGTTAGTATAATGAAATATCTTGGGCAGTCTTCTTAATAAATAAAACAGGTTGATTTAGCTCATAGCCATAGAGATTCAAAGGAGCTGCATCAGCTTAGCTCTGATGAAGGCCTTGAGGAAGACAGCACAATGGCAAGGTCACAGGTGGGAGGAAGAGATCTTATGGCTTCCCAGCTAGGAAGCTGCAGCAAAACTGGTTCCCTAAATGCCTCCTGAGGACACACACGCTCTCAGTGGACCTCAGGACCTCCAGCTGGACCCTACCTCCCATCACCTTTTAACATTGTCTCACTGAGAACGAAGTCTCTAACATATGTAGACCTTTGGAAGACACATTCAAACCACAGCCAGAAGATGCTCCACATATTCTTGGGGATCCTTGAGAGTATTTATATACATATATCTGCAACTCAGTGCTGAGTACCACTTATCTGCATGCAGAGGGAGAATGCTAGCGTCTTTCTGGAAGCTTCACACTCATGACTCACCCAATCCATTCTTCTAGTCCACAGGTTGGTGGCAGAATTCAGCAGTCTATCAATGTCTAGCATCACTGAAGTGTCATCATAGGTTGGTTCTAAGTCACTTAAGCATAGCCCATGGTCTATGGGTCTAAGTCACCACAGCCCATGAAGTGAATGATATAATGTTCTCTGTCTTGTTATTCTGAGACAGTTTGCTGTAACAAAGTTACTTGTACTTTCAAGATTAATGGCATTCAACGTCTTTAATGTTGTTACTGACGAATATACAGATGTACTTCTCCAACATGAGATCACAGTTCAGGGAGAATTGTACCACAGTGAATTCCCAATGGTTCTTCTACTAGACTTTGGATGGTAAGGAGCATGGTTTGTGGGTTAAACAATATTCTGTTAGTCATGTGAAGAGAACAGATCCTGGTTCTGGTTATAGAACTCTCAAAAGAATTGAAGAAAGAAACTGCACTAGACTTCTGGATCAGCTCTCAAACCAAATACAACTGATGGCTAACAGACAGCCTGTGCACAATCAAGGAACCTTCTGAGATACATCTTTTGACTTTAGGTTCACTACGCCTTGAGGGGGGAGGGATATAAAAAGAATTCAGACGTGTTACTTACCAATTCCCCATGATAATGTAGTCATTATGTACTACAAATATGTAGTAATAAAGATAAAAATTAGAAAAAAAGAGGAACATGCCAAATGGCAGCCATACCTATATTAATATATGTTATGCTCATAATTTTGTATCCCCCAAAATGCATTTGTTGGAATTGAATTTGCAATGTGATAGTATTAGAAGACCTTTGGAAAGTCATTAAGCAGGGCCCCCATAAAGGGAATTAGTGCTCTTATCGAAGTGACCCAGAGGCTATCTGTTCTCCTTGCCTTGTGAGGTTGCAGTGAGAAGATACTGTCCCCAAGAGGTTTGCCTTCACCAACATCTCCTGTCTCTTGATCTTAGGTCTCCAGAATGATGAAAAATAGATTTACCTGAAAAATAAGCGTGTTATTACCCAGTCTAAAGTATTTGTTTATAGCAACCTGTTATGGCTTGTGTCCAGATGTTCCTCCAAGCCTCACGTGCTTACAGATGAGGCTTTTGGGAGTAGCTGGATCTAGAGTATGTAATGCTGGATTAAGTGTGTGCTAACTAGATTAGCCTACTAATTAGTTTCACATGTTCTGGGTGTGGATAATGGGAAGGCCCAGCCTGGATGTGAATGGCACCAAACAGTAGGTGTGCAGCCTGAATGGAACAAAAGGGAGAGGGAGCCTCTCTGCTTGCTGCTGCTGCCTACCCTGATATGGACTGTCCTCTCCCACGCCCCTTTGCCATTCTGTGTGCACTGAAGCCAGCTGACTGTGGACTGAAACCTCTACAAACTATGAACTGAAGTGAATCATTTGGATTCCGAGCATCAGTGGGTATAGCATATTCTGTCCCAGCAATGAGGAAGTAAGACAGATTGTGGCACCAGAAAAGTGGTATTGTTGCTGCGATGCTACCTGGTCACGTGGTTCAGAAGCTTTGGAACTAATTTGTGGGGAAGGTTGGGAAATGCCAGATGGAGAAGCAGTCCTGGAATGCTGTAAGCCAAACTTGATGGGTGGTTCTGGTCAGAGCTCATAAGGCCAGAATGCTGGGCAGGGGGAGCAGATGGAGAAGACCAGGCTCAGGTTTCAGTTGGGAACAAGAACTCCACTAGCAGTTCGGCTCTGTGACATGTGTGTTATGTTCTGGTGGGAAATTTGTCTACATTTTGCTCATGTCCTGAAACTTTGTGGCAGCCTGAGATTAAGAGCACTGAACTAATTAATTTGGCTAAGGAAATTTCAAGGCAGTCTAATCTTGAGGTGGTGGCATGAGTAATGTTGGGGGTTTTAGCCAGCAATACCTTGAAAATTGAGAGCAAACCACCCAGCAGAATGACTTAAAAAGTCTTGAGTTTGACCAGAAAGGAAGCTCTGGTAAAGCTACCTTCTACAAAAACAGAGATGAGAACCTGGTTGCTGAAAAAGAACAGGACAACAGAAAAGATGGCCTGAGGGCATCACAAAAACCAGCAGGAATCTACCATTTGTAGCCTCAAAATTTAAAGATGAATGTCATTGCTTTGAGAAGAGAACCCCAGGGTAACAAGTTCCAGAACAGCAGAGGCACAGATAATTCATTCCTCTGTATTGGGTTCACAGTGCTCAACAAGCCAGGTACTTGATCCCCACAGCCAAGAGAAAAGGAAATGTGGCTATTGCTCTAGTTGGTGGCAGAATTTGGCATTATCCACATGGTGCTACTTTTAGGTGCATACAGAATGCGAGAGTTATGCGGTCATGAAGGTTTCTTCCCAGATTTGAGAAGAAGGTTCGAGGGGCCAGGCAGTGTGCCCTTGAGACAGCAGTATGGAAGCTGTGATTATGAAGCTGAAGATGCAGTAGAGATCCCAGAAGGTGGAAGAATCTGGGAACATAGATCACCTGAGAAAAAGCTGCAAGGAGTGAGCAAAGCCACAGCAATGTCACAGGGGCAGAGCCAACCTTTGGAGCTCACATCTTGTCATAGATTGCACTGGATGCTAGACATAGAACTACAGATTGAATGTTTGCCCTGTTGAATTTTGGACTCGCTGTAGTTCCATTCTTTTATATTCCCTTCTTTATCCCTTTTGGAATGGAACGTTTACCTTGTGCATTTGTATGTTGGCAATGTTTAACTTTCTTTTCATATTTACAAGGGCTCACAACTAAGAGTCTGCTTTAAATCTTTGGGCTTGGACTTCTCAGCATGCTGAAATCATTAGGATTTTGGTAACAAGTAGAGATGGACTAAATACATTTTGCATAGAAATCACATGATTTCTGGACAGAATGTTATGGTATTTATATTTAGAGGTCCTTCCAAAGCCTCACACCCTCATTGGTGGTGTTTTGGGTATGTGATTTGATCATAGGGATGTAATACTCATCATCCTATTTTAAACAAATATGTCCAATAACTACATAAATTACCAAAGTAATTTTAAACAATATTCAGTATGTAAACGTATCTAAATATATGATAAACTTTAAAACTAGGCAACAATTTTAGATATCTGGAGACTACACACTCATCCAAAGACTGAGGATGCAAGTAGATTCTATACCTTAAATTCCTAAGTGATGTGAGTATTTGGCCCTAGAGTCAGGCTCCTTCAGGAGAAGCACACATGGTATTTTTGGAGAAAAGAACCCGGAAGGGAAAAGTTGGTCAGATATTTGTCTCTGTAACAAAAGACTTGAGAAATTAAACTTATAAAGAGAAAGGGTGAGATAGGTCCCAAAATGGTAGAGCAGTGAGTGCCAGCAACTGAGCTTCTCCAGGACAAAGTGTCTAGAGTCTGGGAAACAATAGCTTGCAGAGGAATAGAAACAAATGGTGGTTACCTGAGAACTACAAGGGAACCTACAGAGGAGAAGAAAATAGGATCAAGTGATACAGAAGAAATGGATTACACCATGGAGGAGAGACCACGCAGCACTGCCTACAGGGGCTGGCTTGCTACCCCTAGAAACTGGCAACTTTTTCTCACAGAGGAATGGAGAGTTGCATCCAGACCAAAAGAATCATCAGCATTCGGAACCAGCAAAGAATGTGCTTCTGGAGCAGCCTTCCACAGTCACCAGTGGGTGAATGACCTCGGTAAAAGCACCTGCAGCCACAATCACAGAGTGAGAGCTGGCGGGGTCACCGCTGTAGGGAGGGGCTGAGTGTTGGGACATGGGACCCAGAGCAGCCCTGTGGCTGCTTCACACTGCCAAGTTCCCAGGGGGAAGAGTGATGGGAAACTGCCGGCATATGGACAGCAGACTTGGGGGAGCCCTGATGAGAGTCAGGGGCTGTGAAACACACGGCTCTTGTGGCCAGGGAACAAGTTCAGCCTGAGTTACAGGACTGGAAGCGCACGCTGGCACTGTGTTCTCATTATACGCAGTCTACCCTCAACACTCTCTCTGCCACCGAGACTTCCAGGGTGAATGGACACACTTCCTGGTTTGAGCTCTGCTCCTCCACCCTGTCCTGAGGAAAAGAGTCATGCAGATGAACAAAACAAAATTTACTTATTCTTTATTTGATTGTATTAGTTTTTCTTATTTCAATTTTTACCTTTTTTATTCTTTGCTGTTTTTCTCCTTCTGTTCATTTTATCTTATGCTTCTATTCCATTATTTTACCCTTTCTTCTTTTATAAGCTTGTTTATGCATGTGAGCATATCTGTATGTATGTCTTCTCTTCCTCTTGCCTTTTTTCTCCCAATATAGTATTTGGAGGAAAAAGTACTTCTCTGTTGTTCCTTTCTATCCCTCCTACTTTTATCCAAATTGATTCTAACATCAGACATGATAAACTCCAAGTTCACTTGGACTCCAAAAGACAAAAAGGTCACCTCACACTAGTGGGAGAACAGCCCAACAAGAAGACACAACACTGAAGAATATATATTACTGAATACTGAAACCTATCTTCATAAAACAAAAACTGCTGGAATTAAAAGATCAAATAAACATTAACACAATCATAGTAGGGGATTTTAACATCCCACTTTCATAAAGAGATAGATCAACTAAACAAAAAGCCAATAAAGAAATTTCGGAGTGGAACCATACTCTTGAATATACAGACTTAATGAATATAGACAGAATATTCCACCCCTCTACAACAGAATGTGCATCCTTTTCAACAGCACACAATATGTTTTCCAAAATAGATCATATACTAGCCACAAAGCCTGCTTAAATAAATATAAAAGAATAGAAATTACCCCATGCATATTATCAGACCACTGTGCAATGAAAATAGAAATCAATGACAGAAGAAATTTCAAAACAGGCAAAAGTTTTTGGAAAATTAACAACATACTCCTAAACAACCAATGGGTCATAGAAGAAATCAAAGAAGAAATTTAAAAATTTCTGAAAGTCAATGACAAACATGATACAACTCATCAAGACTTTTGGGACCCTCTGAGAGCATTTAAAAGAGAAAAATTCATCACAGTCAATGCCAACATTTGGAAAACAGAACAAGCTCAAATAGACAACTTTAAGAAAAATCTTAAATACTTGAGGAACAAAAACAAGCCAGCCCCAAACCAAAACTAAGGAGGCAAATTATAAAGACTAGAGCAGAAATCAATGAAATTGAGACTAAGAGTTAAAAAAGAAGTCAATGAATTGATGAGCTGATTCTTTAGAAGAATAAATAAATAAAATAGATAGAGCCCCTGGCCAGATTTACCAAAAGAAAGCAAGAAAAGACTCACATAAATGCAATTAGAAGTGAAAAAGGTGAAATCACATCAGACACTGTTGAAATTCAAAAGATAATAAAAACTTATAAAATTTATATTTCAGCAAATTAGTAAATTTTGAAGAAATAGATTCTTAGACACATAGAAACTACTAAAACTAACCCATGAAGACATGCTTTACAACCCAGTAATAAGTAATGAAATTGACAGTGGTAAAGAATTTACCAAATAAGATTCACAGGCCGCCACCAGACTGGAACTGACAGATCCCAGCCCCTTCTGGCACACGGGCTAGCAAACAAGAAGTACCAACACTCCCACCCCTACTCACCCCCCATAAGTGACTGGCTTAGCTGGAGAAACACAGGTGCGATGATAGCTATGGAGGTGAAGTGCAGTTGGATGCCTGTGGTGCTTTGGTGTTTCACTAGCATTGCAGGTCTAGGGCCAGTGGTCTGATCATAGGTTCAGAGGACAGTGGTACACAGTGGACGTCTAGCGGGGATCTCCTTCTGAGGACCGCAGCCATTGTTGATTCCCTGTGGTCTTGTTTTAGAAGTTCTATAGTGTTTCCATTGTTTTGTTGGGTTGGGTTTTATTCTCTTTTGTATTGTTTGATTATGTTAAATTCGATGGCAGGAGTAGCTATTTCAAAGATAGCAAGATATATTATGGTAGCAATTGTGGATTTACTATAGGCTTGTTCTAAAGTCCTTTATTTCATTGTTTTGTTTTTATTGTTTCTATTCTATTCTATTCTGTTTGATTTTTACTATGTCTGAAGGTATCTGCAGCTACTTTGAAGATGACAACAAAAGGCATTTTGGTAACTATTGTCAATTTCATAATGTTTTGAAGTCCTGTATCTTTTACACTGGTTTGTTTTGATTGGTTTCATTCAGTTTTATCCTCTTTAAAATAATAAAAAAAGAATTCACCAAATAAAAAACTCCAGGATCTGATGGATCTACTACTGAATTCTGGTTTTGACCTTTCAGTATATCACCAAACTCCTTAAGCTCTTCAAAGAAAATGAAAGGGATGGAGCACTCCCAAATTAATTTATGGAAGCCAGTATCACCCTGATCCTAAAACTGGATAAAGACTCAACTGAAAAAGAAAACTACAGGTCAATCTCCTTAATGAACATAGATGCAAAAATCCCCAACAACATATTAGCAAATAAAATGCAGCACATTATCAAAAATATCACACATTACAATCAAGTGGATTTCATCCATGAGACAAAAGGATGGTTCAACATACAAAAGTCAATAAATATAATACATTGTATAAACAGAAGCAAGTTAAAAAACCATATGATCATATCAATAGATGAAGAAAAGGATTTTGACAAAATCCAATACCCTTTCATGAAAAAAAACCAATGAAAACAAGTATAGAGGATCATACTGACATAAGATAAAAGCTATATAGACAAATCAATAGTCAGCATCATATTAAATGGGGAAAAACTAAAATCAGGACCAAAACCAGGATGTTCACCATTACTTCTTCTATTCAGTGTAGTATTGAAACATTAGCCAGAACAACTAAGCAAGATAAATAAATAAAAGGGATATATATGGGAAAGGAAGAACTCAAATTATCATTATTTGCAGCTAATAAGATACCCTAGATGGAAGATTCAATGAACTCCACCAATATCTCTTAGAATTGATAATGAAATTCAGCAGTGTAACAGGATACACGACCAACACAAAACTCATTAGCATTTGTGTACACCAACAGCTAATGGGATGAGAAGGAAATTGTGAAAATAATTCCATTCACAGTAGCTTCAAGAAAAGTGAAATACTTAGGAATTAACCTAAGGAAGTAAAAGTACTCTTAAAAAGGTGATTGAAGAGGACATTAGAAAATGGAACGACATCCCCTTCTCTGTATTGTCAAAATAACCATATTCCCAAAACTATTATACAGATTCAATGCGAAGTATCAACAAAATATTTTACAGATCTAGAAAGAACAATCCTGAAATTCATATGGAACCATAAGAGACCAACAATAGTAAAAGTAATTTGGGACAACGAGAGCCAAGCAGGAGGCATAGCAATGCCTCACTTCAAGGTATACTATAAAGCGGTAGTAATTAAAAAAAACAGCTTGGTATTGGGACAGAAACTGATACATGGATCAGTGAAACAGAACTGAGGATACAGAAACTTCCCCAGGGGTCAAAAGCATTTGGTGGAGGAAAGACAGTTTATTTAACAAGTGGTACTTGAAAACAGGCCATCTGTGTGCAGAAAATTGAAAATGGACCCCTATCTCGCACCATATACTAAATTAAAATCAAAATATATTAAAGGTCTAAACATTAAAATAGAAACATTAACTCTCTGGAAGATGAACTAGGTAATGGGCAAGAGAAATAAACAGACACCTCACAGAAGAAAAAATACAAATGGTCAACAAATATGTGAAAAAGTGTTCAACATCCATGGCCATAAAGAAATGCAAATTAATACAACACTAAGATTTCATTCTACTCTGGAAAGAATAGAAATTATTAAGAAATCAAACAATAACAAACTTTAGTGCAGCTGTGGTAAAAAAAGAACCTTCCTGCATTGTTGGTGGCAATGCAAAGTAGTACAACCCTCATGGAGATTTCTCAAAGAACTGAAATTAGAAATTCCATATGACCCAGTAATCCCTGGCTAGCAATCTTCCCTAAGTCATACTACAGCAATATATGCACACCAATGTTTACAAAAGAACAATTCTTAATAGATAAATCCTGAAAACAGCCTGTATACTCATCAGCAGATGGCTGGATAAAGAATACGGAATACTACTCAACTATAAAGAATGACAAATTTGAGGCATTTGTAGGCACCTGGAAAATACAATGCTGCGTGAAATAAACCCAATACACAGGTTTAAATACTATATAGTATCTCTCATTGGAGTGAGGCAAAGTACAAAAAAAGAAAGTGATGAAGGATGCACAGAAGGGGACTAGGAAATGGACTTCTTGCAATAGGGATGTGGTCCAAGGGAAAAAGCAGGAGGGCTGAGGAAGAGAGGAAAGGGAAATAAGTGGAATAAAGATGTGCCATGTACAAGAACCTAAGAGACACAATGAATGTAAACATTATATGTTATATCATGAGCTAAGACCAACAATATCAACAAGAATGAAAAATGGGACTGGGGAACGAGAAGAGGAGGAGGAGGAGGAGGAGAGAGGGATCAAAGGGGACTAAAGAAACAAGCTGTGTTATAAGATGTACCCACTCCCCAAGATGACTGCAAACTGCATGAACTTCAAATATGTACTAATAAACTAAAAACTTAAAAATTACAGAAAAGGAAGAAGGGTTGTTTTGGCTCACAATTTCAGTGCATGGTTAGCTGATTTGATCACTTTGGTGTACGTCAAAGCAGACTGTCAGGGGGAATTGGTGGGCAAAACTGCTCCCCTTACGAAAACTGAGGAGGGAGAGAGAGAGAGACAGAGACAGAGACATGAACACCAGAGGTCCCAATGTCCCCTTTAAGAGACACCCCCAGTGACCTTTCTGCCCTTAGGTTCATCTCCTAAAGCTTCCACCCCACCCAGTAGAGTCCCAAGATTGTGACCAAGTCTTTAGCATATGAGCCTTTGGCAGAAGTTCAAGATGCAAACCATAACAAGGGGATTCACAAAGTTAAGAGAAACCAACACACTTATCCAGTCAAGAGTTACTCAGTAGGTCCTAGAGGCAACCTGAAGTAATCTTTGGAAGGCTCTAGGTTACGTTTGTGAGGCTGAAAAGACTATATTTTTGAAAATTTGAAGTGAATTTTATTTTGAGGAAAAACACTTTAAGACCTCATGATCAAATCTTAGATGGCCTGTGCATTGACAGACGGCTTGGATGGGACATATTCCTTTCCTTTGCTGTACAACTGCTCCCAGAAATAAGATTTGGGACAAATGTGTTTGTAGTAGCAATGAGAAGACAATAATGATCATCAAATAATGAGTTTTGAGAAATAAAGACTAAAAACCATTGATCATCCAAATGACTTTTCCTGTCCGCACCTCAAAGCCCTAGGCATATCTCTATCCTTTCCAGGCTATTTGGCGTTTTTAAAGTTAGTATTTCACTTTCACGCCATGAATTCCCACCTGACATCTTGTATTACAGCCCTGTGAGTCATGTGTTATTTTACCCAAAGGTTTTTATGGAAAATATATCCTTCACTTAATATTAATACTGCTGCTTTCAGAGCTCAAATCAATCCAATCTGGCAGGCATTTTATTTCAAATCTATCATATGAAGTGATTTCCCCTTGAAGACATTTCACTATATTGCTGTCAGAGAGAGACCTATTTAGGACAAAACCAAAATGAAGGGAGGATCAGAAATGACTTCATTGGGCACAAAGTGTGTGCATCGTGAGAATGAGAAGACCACGACAAGCACCCACTCCTGGATTACAGAAAACATGAAAAACCTGTGAATAACGTGAGTGACCAAATCCACTTTACCTTTTAAGACCTTCTGTAGACTACTGATCTGTGCAGTGTTAAAGAGGATTTATGTCAAAAATGTTCTCCGTGATAAAACAGAGTCCACCAAAGGTCAAGGACAAGAGAAGATCAGGTGACTGCAAAGGAGGTGAATGCTTAAAACAAGAGAGCCAAGTTGCTGAGGCAGCTGCTTTTCTAGGGCTGGTTCATGTCATGGAAATGGGAGGAAATTCTAAAATCTAAATAAATATTTCCATAAATGCTCCATAAATATTATCTCTGAACCTTTCTCTGGTTACATTCGCAAGTCTGATATGCAAAGGGATTTGCTTTCTTTCTTGTGTGATTAGGGCCTGGCACACAAAACGGCGCAGAGGTGTTGGTCACGGAGCACGGCCAGCTGGACGTGATCATTCCAGGCGCGTGTACTTGAGTGGAAGTGTGCAAAGTTTTCTGTTAACATTTGTTTTAAAAGTTAAACCTGTAACTACTACTAACACGTTTTAAAACATTATACCTACTCAGCAAATATCTAAGAAAAACATCAGTAAAACCTTTCATTTTTTCACTAATACAAGGTACAATAAAAAGTACGCGAATGCTTAAATTTAAAGCAGTTGTTACAGTAAAAGGCACATTAGTTCTCCTTTAAAGCCTCCCCGCCCCATGCTTTGGGCACACTTATCCTGTCAATCTTGTCACTTTCTGAAACAGCTCTGCAGGTCCTTTCTCTTTCATTGTCCTTTAAACTTTTTTATTGGTGTATGCTAGCAACACACATGTTAAAGTCGTCATCGTGGGGAATTGTACACATATGTATGGCATCGCAATACTTTGGCTTCTTCCCTACCTCCCACCCCAGTCTCCATCCATCCCCCAACCCCCTTCTCATCTCCACAATGTCTATCTTTCTTGTCTGCTATCATCTGTCTTTTATTTTGTGCTTTGAATTATTTATATTTTGGGCCTGGGGATTTAGCTCAGTGGCACAAGTGCCTGCCTGACAAGCATTAGGTCATGAGTTCGATTCCGAGTACCAAAAAAAAAAATTATATTTTGGTTTCTCATATGAATGTTTTTATAGTTGTTGCCTTAATTCAAATTGTTGACAGCAATGTCTGTCAAGTAAAAACTTTGTGCTGTGTCTTCATTCACCTTGTTCACCAAATTCTGGCTCTTCCCCAAAGCCAAATGACTATGGAAGCTAAGTGCTTTGAATTGATTTAGGACATCAAGACAATCACAAAAATATACTAAAAGAGGACTTCTAAACTACTTCAGAAAGAGACAAAAACATGAAGTAAGTGTGTTCAAAGTGAGGGGAAGTATTTTGAGGGAGATTAATGGCAGTGTGCATAATAAATATTATAGAACTGTAAACATTCACAGTATATTTTGATCACGCCTCATACATAATCATCACTTATGAATCAACTTTGTGTAAGAAGCCTTTATGTTGTTTTTTGGAGCTACAGATTGAACCCAAGCCCTTGTCATGCGAGGCCCTTTTAGTTTTTAGTTTTGAGACAGGATCTGACAATATTGCCTAGGGTGGCCTCTAACTTTCAATCCTTCTGCCTCAGTCTTCTGAGGGGCTTACACTACAGGTGTGCACCACTGTGCCTGCAGTGAGGAGCTTTTATAACTGTCCACTTTTCTTTTTCTTCTTTTTTATTTTAAAGAGGCTAAAATTAAACACAACAAAGCAGAACACAAGAAAGAAACGTAAGAGACATAAATTTCAAAGCAAGACAATCAGAGATCTTCTCTATCATATTGTGTCTTATTTTCTTCCAAATATCTTTCTGCCAAATATTTCTTCCAAATATTCTTCCAAATATTGTCCATATCTTCACATACATAGAATTCACCCAAAACAGCATAGTATGGAACTGATCTGAACAGGATGAGGAAGGCATTTTAGGTGTTCAAGACCAGACAATAGGGAAGCCAAGAATGGCTGTCATAGTGTCTCTCATTCTCTTCAGAATAGCTGTTCATACCTTCATGTATGTTGAACTTAAACAAAACAAAACAGGCTAAAATCACTCTGAACAAAGAATAATAGTATTGTTGGATTTCACATCATGACGCTATGGAATCAGCACTGGGTACCGTAGTGTCTCTTTTTCTTCAAAGTAGTTGTTCATTTCATCATGCATTATATCATTGGTTCTCATAAACTATAAGTTCTATGCATACATAGAACTTGTATATCTACATGTATATCTATCCTTTCTTTATTAGAGGGAAAAACAAAACAAAGCAAGACAAAACAAAACAGATTCCTAGAAAAACATGAAATGAAAAAGTCATATAAAGCCACAATACAAGGTGATATACACTGGTTACTATGATGTCTCAGCAGTATATAACAATATTAATAAAAACAAAACATTGGAGACAATGTAAGACTTCAAAAGCAGGTAATAATCAAACCAGAGTGGGTATCCTAGTGAATCTTGTCATCTTCAGTGTAGTTGCCTATACTCTCAGACTTGATACTATTAATCATAACAGATTTGAATAAAATCAGTCAATACAAAACAGCAATCTAACAAACCAGACTCAAATAAGATCAGTCATAATAAGACAGTGTAAGTTATATAGGGCTTCAGATTAAGTTAATAGGAAATTAAGGATGATTACCGTAATATATCCTGCTATTTGGGGATAGCTATCTGTGCCCTCAAATCTAGTGCAAGTAGACAAACTAGAACAGAATATAACCCATCTAAACAGAGTGGTAAGAATAATGTAGCTTTTAAATCCTGTTATACTATTAACAATATCCTCTGCCTTCCTTTTTTAGACAGTTCCCCCTTTTCACTCTCACAGGGTGCACTGCACATTTTGGATCTCACTAACTCCCTCAGTTTTTAGATTGGGGGGAACAACCTGCTATTTACCCTAACTGGTTCTGACCCTTCTGACTCCTGGGCTTGATCTCGAGTTGCATTTCTTTACCTATAAAAGCCTCAAGGTTTTCCTTTGTTATAGCTGAGTAGTTCTCCACTGCACAAAAGTATGTCTTTTCAATCTATCTGCAGGTGCTGGTTGAGTTGCCCCTATTTCTCTCTGGTTCCCTGTCACATAGAGCATTGTTTTCTCATATTTGACTTTTTGTTTATAAACCTTCTTTCAGGTTAATTATGTTTCAGTGCAGAGCATCTCGATGGGCCCTGCCTCCTGATCTACTCTGCCTGTGTTTCTTTTCACTAGTGTATCAAGGCCATCTATGTTTGAGATTACAGCCAACCTTCTCTGCCTCATTTCTGCTATGCTATTTTTCTGCCATTGGTTGTCTACTATTCTCCTTCATTCCACTGTCTGCCCTGTTCATTGAGGCCTCTCTGCCACTGTTCCTGAAATCCTGGAATTTTTTTTCTCTTTCTCTAGAATGTCCTTCAGTATTCTCTGTAGGGTTGGATTGCTGGTCATGAATTCCTCCAGTTCCTCTTTGTCATGGAAGCATCTTGTTTCTCCATTAATTTCTAGAGACAGTTTTGCAGGGTACCGGAATCTGGGCTGGAGGTTATTTTCTTTCAGCGCTTGGATTACTTTGCTCCAAGCTCTTCTTGATTTGATGGTCCGTGTTGAGAAGTCTGCCGTGATTTTTGATGGGTTTCCCTTTATAGGTGATCTGTTTCTTTTCTCTGATGGCTTTTAATATTTTGTTCTTATACTGAATTTCTGGGATCTTGATTATTATGTGTCTGGGTGCAGCTCTGTTTTGGTTGTAGGTGGCTGGAGTTCTGTATGCCTCATACATCTGCATATCATTTCCTTTTCCTCTGCTTGGGAAGTTTTACTTAATTATTTCTGTGAATAGCCTTTGTAATTCCTTTGTTTTGACTCCTGCTTCTTCATTCATATTTTTTATTCTTAGGTTATAGATCCTCTTGTTGTTTTCTAGCCTTTGTATTGTTACTGCCTGTTTCCTTGTTATTTTTAAGAGATCTTTCCTTCCATGATCACACATTGCAAACCTGTCTTCAGGTTTTGATAGTCTATCCTTAGTTTCTTTCAAGCAGTTTTGCCAGCTTTTAATGGAGTTTTTAATTTCCTGGTAATCTCTTTGAATCTGCTTCATATATTCTAGGGTTTTTTTTATATTCTTCATCGAACATTTCTCTCCTTTGTTGTGCTCCTCCATTCTTCTGTCTGTGTCTTCTTGAGAGGTGCTTAGTATTTCTTTTATTAATCTACTTATATCTTGCTTAACTTGAATTAATATTTCAGTTTTCAGCTTGTCTATGAGGTCCCGAAGATATTTCTTTATGTCTGCTGATGCTGTGTTTGATGTAGCATGTTTGCTGCCCTCAGTCTCTTTTGTATTTACCTCTCCTGGATCAATATTCTCAGGATTGGGGACTGGGGACTTTTTGTTATTTCTTTCTCTTGTCATATTTTTGGTTTGTTCCATACAAGTGATGGTGTAGTTCCCAGCCCCTTTCCTTGTTGGTCCTCTGAAGCTGGCTAGGGGTTTCTGCCCTCTCCAGTTTGCTGTTGGTCATTGAGGTGCAGGCAGGGGCAGCGTATGCTGGCCCCTTCCCTCTGGGACAGTCACCCTTCGGGGGCCTTCACTGTGTTAGTCCGTGCTGCGTGTAGGGAATCGGTATGGGAAGACTTATTGGGTCCCGGTCAGGGCCAAGCAATCTGCTCTGGGAGGGGAGCAACCAACCTGAAGTTACTGCTATTCCCAGTTCTGGCCATCCTGCCCAACTCCAACATGTTGTCCAGTTGGCCGCCCCTTTCCTGTGGGAGAGTATTATTCCTAGCACTCACCGCACGTTAATTCCGGTCCCTTTCTGGCTCTGTTCTCCATTGGGCTCCCTGACCTCTGACTTCAGCACAGCTATGGCACGATTTCGCGACGGCTCCAGGCAAGTCATGTGCGGGGTGGCTCAGTTCCTTGTGCGGACAGCTCAGGCTAGTCCTGTTGGTGCAGGTTCGGGAGCTCAGGCCAGACTTGGTGGCATGAATTTAGGCGGCTTGGCGAGAGTGCAGTGACCACTAATCTTAGCTTCTCTAATGGTAGCCCCAGGACTTTGTGTTTGATCAGCTCTTTCCCCTTCAGTTTCTTCCTGGGTTGAGAGAATCCATCTCCCTCTGTCTGGACCTCTCCAGAATGTTTTATTCCGTCATCTGAGCTGTGTCTCTCAGAGGGGCTCCATATCCTGTTGCTTACCGGTCCGCCATCTTTAGCTCCTCCTTCAGCTTTGGGTGATCTTTATTCAAGACTTTGTTCAGTCTTTCCAACTTTTTTTTTTTTTGAGACAGTTTCACTATGTGTCCACTTCTCTTGCTTTGAAGTCAAATGCCTTATTAAGTGAATAACACAGTCCAGGATATCTGCAGCTGTCTGAATATCTCTTCCTGTGTGCAAGGAAGAGGCTCCTTCTCTGGTCCAAGCAGTAAAATGAAGTGGTTAAAACTGACATTTCCATATATTCCTTTTTTCTTGTTTTTCCTCCCATAAGGAAGGTAGTGCAGCGATACAGCTTTTACACTCAGTAATTGATGATTTACAGTTAGAAGGTCTCAATAGAAGAGGCATCTTTCTTATAATGCAGAATATTTTAAAATCAGATGAGTATCTCAAATACGACAGAAAGAGCTACATATATTAAATATTTCTTTAAATGTTCCTTAAAAGTCTGTGTCATTTTGATAGTTTGGCAAAAGAGATCTTCGGATCAACTTTTACTAGGCTAGAAGCTGAGAAAATTATGCATAAATTAGATTGCTATGTACGCTTTGGTTAATTCATGAAAAGCATATAGGAATTGATTTTCTTCATAGAAATATGCTAGTGAGAAAGAATAATCAAGTATGCTAACAATTAACAATACCAAGATTTCATAATATTTTCATAAAATCATTAGCAGATGTTGGGGAGCTGAAAAAATTAGTCTAACCCTTGCCAGAAAAATTTAATTGTCTTCTTGATAGTGATACTCTATCCATTGTAATTATTAGTCAAGGCAGACAATGCTTTCATTACATATATAAATAACCTATTTAAAGGAATGGTAATTTGAATTACATATACGTTCAAATAGTATTTGCAAAGATGATGGCTTTGTTCAAAATATTATTAAAAACTCTTAACCATTTGAAAACCTCTACTGCATTCTTCTCAATACCTCAATTATAACTTCTTGAAAGTAGTTTGTCAATGATACAAAAGTGATAAGTGCCAAGTGATACAAAAGTATCACTTGGAATTAGACTTGTAGATAAGATATACATTCAAATTATAGGTTACAAAAGTAATATCCTTTAACAGGAATGTGACAGATTGCATTAAGACAGCCATCACCTTTTACCGTATCACCTATGTTTCTTCCCTCTAGACCTAGGCAGACCTCTGTCAGGAGTAGAAGCCGGCAGAAGTGACCTTTGGGGTGTGCAGGTACTACAACTCTGCCTTCTTCTCCGAGGACACTTGCTCTTGGAACCCAGGCACTATGCTGGGAGGAAACTCAGCAGGAGAGGCCACAAGTAGGTGCACCAGATGACAGCCTGCTGACTCCTGGACAGGTGACCAAGGCTCCCAAGGGATTTGATTCTGACCCCCAGAGTCACGTCCAGCCTGAGATAGTTGTGCTACAGCTGCTTGGAGCACAGATGAGAAGTGTTCTTTGTTAAGTCTTCAGAAAGTCTTAAGACAGTGTTTCACAGAGCCTTTTCAAAAGGACATAAATCCTTCTAGGGATCTGAAGTGACTCTCCCTCTTACACAAAGGGCATGCGGACGGCTGGGGTGCCCCACAGTAGCCTCGGGCAGATGCCTAGGGCCTATTTTGAAACAATTTGTGAATGTGGTCTTTGTCTAATAGAGTAAATTAGAAATTAATTTGCAAAATCCTACAAGCTTTTAAAAAATAGTATCAGCTGGGCTGAGAGGAACATGTAGCACAATATTAAAATTCATGGAACCGCCAAACTTCTAGAGGTAGAAAGTAGTCTGACAAAGCTGCTCAGTTGTGAAGACTGACCACGTTTTACGAAAGGAAGGAATTTTAGAGGTGGCAGGGTTCACAGCGGTTATCCTCTGCCTGTCCCATTGTGGCTGTTGTGTGGAGACGGACTTGTGCATGTAACTTGTTTCTCTTGATCACAGGTCCTCAGAATTCTACTCAAGGAGCTTTATCCGCACTTAGATCTGAAGGATGGAGATCTGGGCTGCATGTTAATGCCTTAGTCACAGATGTGGGGCTGTGAGGGGTCTGAGCTTATTTTGTACAAAGAGATGTGAACTCTTGAGGCCAGAGAGAAACTGGCAGAGAGCATCACTCGCATGGCTCTCACAGTGGGAGACTGAGCCACCGATTGCTGATCAGGGAGGCTTGGTTCTGTTCTTCCGAGCCCAGCCAGAATGGCAGACACAGCTGCATGCTGAGACCATGCTGGCCAGGGGAGTACAATGAAAGGCATGCGCTGGAACCTGTGCGGACAGGTCGTAAAAATGCCACACATCACTGCTTGCTCTCAGGATGCTTCCTTTTGGAGCCCAGCTTCCAGACTATGAGGAAGCCAAGCAGCCACACACAAACGCTCAAGGTAAGGTTCCGCCGACAGCTAGCATCAACCACCAGACACGCAGCATGTCTCAGGATGACTCCAGTGACTGGCCACCAAGTCACCGGCAGCCTGCTGGCTGCCTGCACGATGCCATGAAGGAGACTGAGAAGCTGTCCTTGTGTACCCACCGCATAATCATAAGTAAAGAAAGGAGCTGTCAGTTTTCCAAAGCCATTTAGTATAGTGTGGTCTGTGATGCAGCAATGGAAAAATAAGAAAAGAGAATGGAAAACAAACCGTGGCATAACACATCGATAGAACACGATTTAAGCACAAAAAGGAACAAAGTATTGATAAATACAACAAAGCTGATGACCTCAAAGATCTTATGCTTAACAAAAGCAACTGGAAACAGAGGACATGTTTCCATTTCTTTCAGGTTGTAGAACAAACACAACTGAGTAGTGACTGCATTTGGGTACAACCGCTAAGAGTGGCCACAGGCAGCACCTTGGTGGGCTGAGTCAGTCTCTGTCATGACAGTGCGAGGGACAAAGGTACATTCATCTGTCAAACTGTACAGACATTTATGCACTTCAGCAGATGTAAACTTAAGACTTAAAAAACAGGGCTGGGGATGTAGCTCAGTGGTAGAGCACTTGGCTAGCATGTGGCCCTGAATCTGATCTTCAGCACAGCAAACTTTTTAAAAATAAAAATTAAGTGGGACCATGTTGTGCACGAAGATACAGATCACACAAGAATGACAGTTCGATTAACTACTAAAGCTGGATGAACACCACATGAAAGCTCACTCTTCTGTTTGCTTTTTAATGGTCCACAATCAAAATTTTAAAATACAAAAGTACTGTTTTTGTCAAAAATGGGTTAACTGTAAAGCAATGAGATACTTACATGATATGCTGATCAGGCTCTGAAAATACCAAATGATATGCTTTCAGGATGTTTTGAGTCAGGCAGTATTGTTTAAATAGATGAATAAACATACTATTTTGGTATGTTTCATATTATTGTATTTGAAACTATGCTCAACTATAGCAGAGAAAGAGATATTGTGATAGCTACTGTTAATGTCCGGTTGTCTTATTGTAAAGTGCTGTGTTGCTTATGTTGCTCTGTGCTGATCTGCTTTGTTCTGCCCTCTTTTGTTTTATTCTCTTTAAAATTAAAAAAAAAAAAGGACAGCCAAAATTTAACACTTGCTGAAATGTGTGTGTGTTTTTTTTTTTTTCTTTTTGGTACCGGGGATCAAACTCATGACCTCACGCTTGCCAGGCAGGTGCTTAAGCCACTGAGCTAAATCCCCAGCCCCTGAAATATGTTTTAAAAATGTTTTATTTCATATTTTTATTTATATTTTAAGCAGCTTATATATTTTTCACTATTTATCTAGTAGTTATTGTCCATTCATCTAACATTTGTGGGACATTTAAGTGGTAGAAACTAATTCCAAAAACAAAAACACAAGACAAGAACAAAAAGAAAAAAAGAAACACGAATTCCTAGCAAGAGGAACAGCACCAACCAACTATAATGTTAACTATGCTGCTCTTTACAGTGCAGAGAGAATTTTCACATATCAGTTTATTTGAAATATCTTTTGTTATTACTTCAGTGCTGGGATTTGAACCCACTGAACCCTGTGCATGCTAGGCAAGCAACTTACCACTGAACTATAAACTCAGCCTCTTCAAGTTACTTCAGAATACTTCTGTTTAACAAGTCGAAGTGTTGGCTATCTGTAAAACTGTCTTCCCATTGAATTTAATATTCTCTAAATGATTTTTAAAACGTTCATCTATATTGCATGCATTGGTGAAATTACATACCATAGGCATGTCACAAATCCTATCTAGATTGCCAACAAATTTGAACTTTGAAGAAAACAAAATTCGTATTATTGGCTCAGATTTCTCTGATCTTTGGACTTGCATAAGCAACAACCTCTTGGCAGTCCTCTCTGGTAGGTCTGCACACGCGTCCCAAACAAACACAGGCAGCTCTTCTTCCTGAGAGCATCTTCTAGCCAACCACCCAAGCCAGTGACTACCTTCCCAGGCTTCTCCCTCCACGTAATCCTGCACCTCTGGCCGGTTGCTGATGCCTGCTCAGCTTTCTGCGAGTCTCCTCATCCATATTCCCTCTGCGGCTACTGTTGGGGCAACTCTCACATTGCCCTCCTCCACCAGGCACACCTCACAGTCCTGCTCTTACTCTAAGCTGCTGCAAGAGTGTTCTCAACAAAATGAAGATCTCTCTACTACTGTCCAGCTTATGTCTTCAGGAATCCTCCACTGCCTCTTGATAAATGTGCAACTCTCAGCAGGGAGAACAAAGCCCTCTCTGCTGTGTTCTTTGATGATTGTTACAGCATCCTATTTCTTCCCGCTATCCTAAGCCATGATGCATGACTAAGACACTCATGAGGATATGGCTGCCTCTTGTCTGCATGCCTGTATTCAAACACTGCCTCTTCCTCCAAATGCCCTGCAAAAGGTGTGCTCCTCTTTTAGACTGCACTCCTGCATTAGATCCTTGTTAAATGCTCATATCCTTGCCCCAGAAAAGGAGCAACCCCTCCCCTGGCACCTTACACATCTGACACTGAAGTGTCGATGATATTTTTTTGTCTTACTTTGCTTGAGATTTTCTCTCTCTTCTAGACTACAAGCTTCATTTGGGAAAGAAATGAATCTTACATTTGTATTCCTGAGCCAAACCCAGTCCTAACCTATAACAGATACTTAAAAATCATTTATTAAATGAATTGAAGCCCAAGAAAAAATGGTTTAATATTCTGCTTCCAAAAGAGAAGTAAATAAAAAAACTGGTATCATAAAATTGATAGCAAAAATCTGATATTAAAATTGATGGCATAGATTCAGATTATAAAATGGCTAACATCTTCTGGAAAGTAAAGTGATTTCCACACAGTTTACACACACACACACACACACACACACACACACGTGCACTCCACAGGTTTAGTTTGAAATGCTATCACTCATAAAACAAAAAACAAAACAAAAAATTGATATTAATAATACAAAAAATCAATATTAATAATAGTCTGATTGCTGTCACTGATTTTTCCAAAATGTCTCCAGTGAAGTTTAACATACTATTTTTGCTGCTTTCAAATCCTCTGCCTATCTATATGGCATGCGATGTGTGATTATACCCAAGTAACAGAATGTGAAATTATTCTGGGTGCTTAAAAATCATTTATATTGTACAGTTTAAGAGCAACTGTATCGAAACATTATCTTGTGACTAAATACTCTCAAAATAGTACAGTGTGAAAAAAATTGAGCTTGAGAGTTTGCTTATAACTAAAACTGATACATTATAGTGATTTTGTGATTACAAATAAAGAAAAAGTGGTATAAAATATAGAGTTGTAAAGTAAGTCCTTATCATGTCCACAGGGAGTAAAAGCTCTGATTTCATAGGTTAAGGATGTCAAATAGTTCAAAAACACATAGAGAATGGGAAGCCTGGAAAATAAGATTTACTGAAGGTGGTAGAGTGATGGTTGACTTTATTAAGGGACGTTATTATGTCCCTTTAGCACATGAAGTGACAGTACCAAAAATAATGTGTCCTTCCATGAAAAGCATGCAAAGGTAGAAATAAAGCTACATAAACATTTAAGTGCTAGACAACTTGTTCCAGTCAATTCACTTAATTAAAAGTCATAACTCTGCTGGGTGTGGTGGCATGTGCCTATGATTCTAGTCATCAAGAGGCTGAGGCAGCAGAATCACAGGTTTGAGGCCAGCCTACCCTATGTAGTAAGTTCAAGGCCTTGACTATATCACAAGACCCTGTCTCAAAAGAAAACACTTATGATTCTATGTTATTTAAGTTGCATTTCCAGATGAGAAAACAGGCCCAGGTGGTTAAAACCTTCCAGAAACTTCTGGCTCAACTTCAACATATTAAGAACTTGGATTCAAATTCTTAAAAAATACTATCTTTCTTGATTTGGAAGTTATATGACAAACTTATAACTAATACATGGGTCACAGAAGCCACAGGAGAATTCTAGAAATATTTGAATTAAATGAAAAGGAAAAAAATACATCATCAGAATTTGTAGAGTGCAGTGTATAAAATGCTTAGAGGGTAATTTGCAGCTTCCAATGCATATAATAGAAAAGAAGATGTAAAATCAGACACCTAAGTTTCCACCTTAGAAAACTAGAGAAAGAATAATTTAAGTCTAAAGCAAGCAGATGAGAGATAAAGTTAGAACTGAAATAAATGAAATTGAAAACTTGAAATCAATAGGGAAAATTGCCAAAACTAAAAAACTTTTCTCTGAAAATATCAATAAATTAGCAAAATTCTAGTTGGCCTAACAGGGGAAGAGGGACACAAATTATTAAAAGGACAGAAATAGAATAGTGTGAATAGCTCTTTGTTCACAGGTTTGGTAACTTGGACGAAATGGATCCATCCCATTATGGACACAATTTACCAAAACTGATACAAAAAGTAGATAATGTGAACAGGTCTGTATTTTAAAAATTAAACACATAATTAATAATCTTCAAAAAAGAAAACACCAGGCCCAGATGATTTTATGGATAGATTTTTACCAGACATTTTAAAGAGAGAAACCATTTCTCTACAAATTCTTCCACAAACTAGATATGGAAGGAAAACTTAATTTGTTCTATGAGACCCAATACCCAAAACTAGATATGACTTTACAAAGGAAGAAACTATAGACTGATATTTCTCATGAAAATAGATGTAAAAATCCTCAAAAATATGGGAGTCCAACAATGTATATGAATCATTTGCCCTGGGCAAATGAGATTTGTTCTAAGCATATAAGTCTAGATCAAGAGCAGAAAAATCTATCAATGCAATCCACCAACAGAAAGAAAGAAGCCACATGATCACCATCAATTGAAGTAGAAAAAGCTTTTGACAAAATTCACCATTAATGACTAAAACCTCTTGGCTAACTAGGATTTTGTATGGAAAACTATGAAACAAATTCAACAAAACATAATGATTTAATATTTGGAAGACTCAATGTTAAAAGATCTTGATTCTTGACTGATTTCTAACTTCAACACAATCTCAGCCAAGATTGCAAGAAACTATTCTGTGGGTATCGACAGCCTGGTTCTCAAGTTTATATAGAAAAAGTAAAACATCCAAGGTAGTTAAGATGCACTGAAGTACAAAGAGCTCTCAGCGTGTCCCTTATTGAGAACAGCACAGTACTGGCAAGGGCGCAGGTGCACAGATCACCAGAAAAACAGAGCCCAGGCAGAGACTGCATGGCACTCTTGGCTCTGTTCTGCCACGAGCAAAGGCAATTCGACGGGAAAAGACCATCTTAACAGGCAGAGCTGGGATGACTATGTATCAGTCCACAATAAGTACCCAGGCACAGACCTGCACCTTCTAAAAAGTCTTCTCATAATGGTGGAGAGACATGAACATAAAATGCAAAACATAGAAAACTTCTAGAAGAAAATAATAGGCATGGGTTTGGTGATTTTTTGATCTAATATCAAAAGTACAACCCATGAAAGAAAAAGAAATGGGGTTAGTTGAATTTAATAAAATTAACACTTTTGTTCTGTGAAAAAACATTAAGAGAATGGAAAGACACACCACTGGCTAGGAGAAAACTGTAGCTGATAAAAGACCTATGTCCAAAATATACAGAGCTCGTGACACTAAACATAAGAAGACTAATCAAAGTGGGCAGACATCTGAACAGATTTGTCACCACTGAAAATGTGCTCATGGAAACTGGCTATCACATCTGGTAGGGCCGCAGATTACAGCAGCAGTTGAGAGGCAGACAGAATGGCTCACACCTAAAACCTGACAGAATGGCCGCTGGCATGGGTACAAGAGCAGCAGCTTTCAGTCACTGCTGCACGAAGGCGAAAGCCTGCAGACGCTTTGGAAGTTCGGCAGTTGCTTTGCACAATGATGCAATTGCTTACCCACACATTTCTCAGACATGTTCCCATTGTGAAGTGACACAGGACCGTAATTTGTCCCCATTTAGTTGGCACTTAGATACACAGAAGCATTTAGTGTATTATACTTTTACAATTCATTAGAAAGCACTATCCAAAATAGTTTACATATTTTACTGGGTCCTTTTCAGTTGGGAATGACTTTATTTTCAAATGGGAAACATTATGGAATATTTTGATAATCTATGGAAAGAAAAAAATGTTGACTTAAATATTATTTTGCATACCTGAGATCAAAGTAGTTTCAAACAATTTGCAATTAAAACCTAGCCCTAAGCACATGTATAGTAACACGTTATGATGAATAACTACCTAAATTGCTCTTACAACAACAGAATGTAATAACTTACTGATTTGCTAAAGAGAATGCAGATGTGCCTATTTTCTGCTGGAAATTCTATCAATTTTAATTCTCTGACAGACAATAAGCCTTGACTTAGATACAAAGGATTTTTTTCAAAGTACTAAATAACTAATAAATTATCTCTAGTTGAGATGGTGCTTACAATTCAGAAAACTTTTTGTGGACATTTGTAAGCAAGTCTGTTATTTTCCCTTTTGTCAGAAATGATTTCATAATGGAAGCACAAAAGGTTTGACAGGGGCTAACAATTAAACTTCTGGAAAAAGATACAAACTATTTAAACTGCAGTTGGAGATATTATGAAACCATTTTTGTTTTAAAAAGGCTCTGGTTAATTTATGGAACTAAAGATTCAAAAATAATCAGAGATGAGATGATGTAGCAACTTTAATTTTTGTTAGTGTTAAAGCACCAAATGTTTAAATTCTTTTTCATATGCAAAATAACACTTAAGTTGGTTATTATAAATCTTTCTTGCTGAAAATGAAATGGACAAGGTAATGAAATATGAAAAATATCTGTAGTCAAAGTCTTTGGAAAACACTTATCTAATAAAAAAGCATTAAAAATCAACCAAATAAAAGTCTATTGTTTGGCGTACACCTGTAATCTCAGCACTTGGGAGGCTGAGGCAAGAGAATCCCTGGAGTTTGAGGCCAACCTGGGCTACACAATGAGACCCTGTTTCAAACAAACAAACACGCAAACACAAAAATAAACATAGCACAATACTACTATGAATGATGACAAGTTTACATTAAGTGAAAGACCAAGCTGTGTTAACAGGACATCCACGTGTCTGTTCCTGATACTGAGACATGGAGACTACTTTAAAGCTACTTAGCTGTATTCTTGTTATTTAAAAATGTTATTGCATGGAGTCTGTTTTCTTTCAAGGTCAGATGTGACTTAAAGAAAAATAATCTAAACATTTTGGTAGCAGTATTTTAGAGCACTTTAAATGAGATTCTTTTAAAACCTAGGATCTTAATAACACTACATAGATCCATTTGCTATTTGTTTATGTAATTGATCTTAGTTTATTTTGTGTAACAGTCAAATGACACTTACTTGTCAGTGATGAGAATTAGAGCTGTTTTTATGTATTATCAGAGATGTCAGATGTTTACCCATTCCACTTCAGTACTAAAATGTGAACATAAAGGTGAGGAAAAGTATTTTTTAACTCACACAAAATTTATTCACTGGAAAATTAAACTGCCATTAAAATCTCCTTGGAATAATAGTTTTAATATTTTTACATTGTGTACACAGAGGTCAGCAATTTCTTTCTGTAATACAATTATACAAAAGGAAAAAGGCACCGAGACAATCGGTGTACAGATCGTAGAAAAGTAGGTATGAGAATAAAATGCAACACAGAGCACATTTTCAATTACATGAAAACAATCAGATATATGCTCATTCCATAAAATGGACTGCTTCACAAACGCATCTGTTTATATTTTGACCAAATAGGCAAATTAATATGTGACAATAATACAACACTGCTGATAACCACACAGACACGCATACGTGTTAGGAAGGTCTGTTAATGGTTGAGGATCACTAGCAAATATGTCAGAGACAGTTCAAGATCAAAGCAATAAACTTCATCAGGTTGTGTGATAGAATTTTGCTCACAGAGCATTTAAACTTCATCGCACTGTTATATCCATTATTAGAAAAATAAGTAGGAAAGCTCTGTAGAAACTATACTATTAAGGAAGCTTCTGGCCTCAGAAAAATGAAAGAAATAGGAAGGAGGGGGAAGGGTAGAAGGAGAGAAGGGAGAAAAGACAGAATAAGGAAATGTTGAATAAAAGATTCCACTAATTGAGTTTTTCCCATAAAAATTACATTATTTTGACAAATAAAGCACAATGCAAGAATACTGAGCAGTAATGAGCCTCTTGAGTTTTAGAAAAATAATAGATTGCAACATTTTCAAGACTCTTAAAATTCATACAATAACTATTCTTCAAGACTAATGTGACTGAAAAGTAATACTTATATACTTTCTTATTTCAAAATTCTAGCAAAAACTAGCCAAAATTTGACTGTCTTTTTATATCAGCTTTAAAGATTCCTCAAAACTGTTGCCACTATATTATGTTCATCACAAAACAAAGGTTATTTTAATAAACTATGCAAAAATATAGTAATTCTTAAATGCAAGTTACTACTGGAATTTTTCTCTTGGTAAACTTTAAGTTATGTTTTTGATATGAGAATGCTTTTGGGATATCACCATTAATTTCTAGCTGTGCTTCAAATAATTGTTCAAATATACTTAATACTTAAAGCCAATTTATGTACCAAAGCTCTCCTGGTCTCTCCTCTAACAATGACATTCTTCCAAAAAAGACTGCCCAAAATAGACACCCACTCCCCAAAGAAACTCACCTAGGACTGTATGATATTTCTATTTTTTGAAATTGCTTGGTTAAAGAAACATGTAAGACTGGAAAAATTAAGGTTTTAAAACCCTTTTCACAAAATGTAATCCACAGAATGTCCTAGCTAGGGAGGGGGCAGGGTGGGGAGATCAAAGGAAGAGGACAGGACACAGTGGCCACAGCTCCTCTGTCCGAGCAAGGGCCAGTGTGTCTCCAGTGGAAGTCACGCAGGCACCGAGGGCCACCCCAGTGGCGGGGCTCGTGGGCCCGGGCCGCAGTCAGGGGCCTTCCTTCCACCCGGCTTCTCCGTTCCTGCTCCTGCGGGTTCCCAAGAGGAATGAGGATGATACCTTGAGGGGTGGCTGAGGCCCCTGACAATGCCACCAGCTGGAGAGGGCACGTGCGCCCAGTAACTGATCAACAGAGGCCTTTTAATAGGGCTGCAGTCACCTCCCTTCAACCGCATGGGAGTGGCACAGAGAAATAGCAACTCTCGGAGAGAAGGGAAAACCTCTATTTTGTTATTAAACAAAAGTCACATTTAACTGTTTAATTTATAAAAATAAGAGTGACATCTAAATCTATGTTTAAAATTGATAAATCATAATACATCATTTTAGAAAGTTATTTTTTCAGTGTATAGTGGAATATTGTGTGTTATCTACTTAGTATTCATTTTAAACAGCATTGGCATATGAAAGATCACATGGTAAAGAAATCAACAGAAAACTGTTAAGGCTTTTCTTTTTAAACGTAGTCTTAAATATTTAAAAGATGAACTCAAATACCAGAAAGTACTGAACGAGGCTTACTCATAATCGGAATCATAATCAGAAGCCAGGCCCTAAAATAAGACAGTCTGAGATAGATTATCAACCTCATAATGAAATCTCATCAAACATCATACACAGCTATTGCCACAGCAGTGACTTTGTTCTCATGGTTATTCAGAAATTTGGATGTGCTAAGTGGTTGAAATTCTGTAATAAAATTACGCCCCGCTTTTAGTTAGATGGAGTCAGTTTCCTTCTCTGCTCCAGTCTATGCAACATTCAAGATAAGTGCACCACCATGACCACTATCACAGTATGCATGGTGAGCTCTCGTGGGCTGGGGGCTGCCCTTCCTGTGGTCTCTGAGGTGTCCAGTCCCCCGTCCTCCACCCGATCAGTGTGATTAAGGAGAAGAGTCACAGGATCACTCTTCTCTAGGTGCATACTGCTGGTGTCTAATGCGAATGTGTAGTTATAAGAGAAAAAACAGAAGGGAAGAGCAAACAAACACGTACTAAGGGGAGCTGTGTACCAGTCTAAGAAAAAGAAAACACTCATCTTTATAATCAGTCAATTCACCTAGCCTGTCAGACTCCAGTCAGACTATGACTAGATCAAGCACTGACTGATACATCAGCAGTCACAGAGCAGCCTAATTTCACAGCAGTATTACCTCACAAACACAAACAAACTCACTTTTCAGTATTTCACAGATCTTTGTGTGTGTGGGGGGCTTTCAAAACGTGATGCAGTGTTCTGTCAGGGGTGGAACTATGACCCACTTGAGACGAGGGGGAACAGAAACTTAGGGGAGCAAATCCACAGTCTTCATTTGCAGAGGAAGTGAAACTCCTGTACCAAGCTGCTATTTGAAAGAAAGGACTGTATGCAAGAAAACCCAGCAAAGACACAGAGATCAGAGCAAAACTAGGCTGCTCCCAAGGAGGAATCCGGGCCCACAGCTCGCCTACTGGTGTGAGACAAAAGAGCCAGCTCGGAAGGAAGAGGAGAAGCAAGAACGCTTACTTCACGCCAAACCAAACCTGCAGCACCTACCACAGCGCCTGCATGCGTGCGTAAAGGGCAGGCTAATTTTACCTAGAATGCTTGCAGAGAACAGATAGAAAGTTCCCCAGACTCAGTGCTTCCCCAGTGCTTCTATCTAGCACTGTAAAGACAATCTAGTGGGAAATGTTTGAATGAAAAAAATGTTCAGAAATCATAAAACCACAATATATTTATTATACCAAGAAACATTTTTAAAAGGTACCTTGAATGTAAATGAACAGGAACTCTTAATTTTTCCACTAAATTTCTTTTAAAGGAAGCATAAGAAAATGATCAGTACCACTAACCTTAGTCTTAATTCTTGTATCACTAACACACTTAAAATCTTAACTTGTGAGCATCAAAACATCACTATCAACGATTCTATGTACTAAACTATACCAGCTCATCTCAGAAAAGATTTCCTGGGCAAGGAGCTTTAAAACATTCTAGATTTAGGGGCTGGGGATTTAGCCGAGTGGTGTGTCTGCCTGCCAAGTGTGAGGTCATGAGTTCAATCCCTGGAACCAAAAAAAAAAAAAAAAAATCTAGATTTTTGGCCTTCCTTTCAGACCAAATAGAATCTTTGCAGGTGGAGTTTTGGAATACAATTAAGGACTCAAAATAAGTCTCAAACTTATCCTTTTTTGGGAACTACTGTATTGTATTTTGTACTGGAGTTTGATGGGAGTCTAACCCATATTCATTAGTTAAGTCCCAACCCGGTGTTATTTTCTCCAGATTTTTCTGAACTCCATGTCGTACTTTTCTAAAGAACCCAACGGTGCCCTGTGCACACCTCTGTCTTACCACCTTGTTCACGTTAAGTGCAATCACCACTCTGAGTCTCCTCCCTGCCTCACAGCACAAGGGCCAAGACTTCATCCAGTTTCGCCTCTCCACATCTGCAGTTCTTAGAATACCACATGGTGCATACTTGGTGTTCTTACAAATACGTGTTAAATGAAGGGAAAATAAACCTAGGCATGAAACAAGGTTCATACACAATGGAGCTTACACAACAGCATTACAGATTTCTTTCATAAAGAATTTAGTTCAATATTATGTGCTTACTGTGAGCAGATACAAAGAAGAGGATGGCACATTTACCACTACACAAACCTGGCTGCAATTCCTGTGACTCTTAGTAAACCCTAACAGAAGAAACGTGAGCTGCAGAGAGCACAGAGGAAGGCCAGGCTCTCTCCTCACCGGCAACAACGTGCGATGTGGCCCAGGAGAGCCAGGTGTCCACTCTGCTGGACAGAGATGGCCAGCTACAATTAAAATACCTTGTGTTTACAAAAAATGGTAAAAAAAAAAAGCAGAAAAAATTGATTAATATGCTCTCACAATGTAAATATACCCCAACAGGGTGAGTAACCTCTAAATCTTTACTCTCCAAATGGAAGTATATTCCACCTGGTTGGGATATACTTGGTTACTTTCAAATCTTTAAAAATAAAAATCATTACAAAGTATGATGCAAAAGTACTATCTGTGTTCTGAGAAGAAAAAAATTCTCACTGGGGGGATAACTCAGTGGCACAAGTGCCTGTCTGGCAAGCACGAAAATCTCACCTCACTTTTTCTCTGTGACATTCAGTTACTGATAAAATAAATGTTGGTCCTTTTTTTTCAGCTGTAATATGTGCAGGCTGGGTTTCAGCAGCATGTAGACCTGGGTGCTCACCCCAGTTCTGTTAGTTATGCCGTGGATGGCCAAGGAACGTCTTCCTGACCTCTACTGCAATGTCTTCATTGATAAATGCTGATCATACCTCATAGAAGTGTTGTGGGAATCAAAACAATAGATTACTATCCTAGATCTTTAGTAAATTATAACCGTTACATATCCCTTGTTATACATTTTGAGGGGCATAGTTAATGTTTTAATATTTGTTTTAGAAAATGCTTTGTGGCATACTCAAACGTGTGCTCAAAAATAAATTTGGTTCATGATGATACTGATGACTACTTCTAACGAAGCTCGCGGGTGAACTAAGGCCAGTAACTGGAAAGAAAATAAAAAAGGAAACTTGTGACTAACAACTGTCAATGTGAATTTCCCTATAAACTGTAGAGTATATGTAGGTAAACAGTAATTTTATGCGAACAGACTTGTATTTGTATTCATATCTGAACAGGAACCTTAAAAACATTTGTTGGCCATTACTGTTCTAATGTCATCCAAGATTTATATTTCAAAAAGCTTACCTATTTTTCAGTTCATCTGAAATGATTTCACTGTGGTATCATTTGGTCTCCCCACCTACCTTCATTTTGGAGGACACTCGTCACTCTATTCCCTCTGCCCTTACTGGTGTTGGATTCACTTGATCCATGGAGTGAAGTCAATGATTTAACATCTGCACAAGCTGAATAATGCTGTCCTCCTAGGCCGGAGGTTGTAACGTGTAGTTTAGATTTTTTTTTTGGCTTCTCTTTTTAAGTCATGGTCCAATTTCATATTTTTTCTCGGTAAATACAACACTACTGAGAATTCACTGAATGCATAACATGCAAATGGACCTCTAACAAAATGTGGATGTTACTTGACAAGATTAGAGAAGCAAACTTCTGCAAGGTAAGATGGTATTACACTAAAAACTTTCTTACTGATTTGAAATCCACTCTGTTTCTTGGGCAGTAAAACACCTCATGCTGCAGTTCACTTAGGAGGGTCTAATTCTAGGCAGAAGAGCCCCCAGTAATGCCGGCAGGCTGCCATATATGGATCATCTCATTTGATTATAAAACTTAGCGGGCTGTAGCAAAACAGTAAGAAGGGAGCTGTCTTTCTCAAGTTTCTGAGTCAACACCTGCTGTCCAGTGGACCTCTGTTTGGCATAAGTACTGAGATACAAGGTTTCGCCTTTAAGCCTTCACGTGAAGTCAAGCACACAAAAAACATGTGCATTGTCTTATACTAGATTAAGGAGAGTGGTGCAGTCTCCTGAACCTTATTTAATCTTTTTCTAAAGATTAACAAAAAGATGATTTTTTTTGGTATGGATTACTCTAAGTTGTTTCAACCTCCAGGGGGAAAAGAAAATGTGTATTTTGCTGGGTATGGAGGAAAATGGAAGCAAATAGCACCCAAAACCAAATATAATATCTAGTTATCGGGCTGGAGATTTTGCTCAGAGGCATAAGTGCCTGCCTGGCAAGCGTGAGGTCGTGAGTTCAATCCCCAGTACCCTCCCATAATATCATCTAGTTATCATATGATAGGAGAAACATGATCCATCAACTTGACAAATGTTTTTCTATTTAGTTACCAGAAAAGCCTTTATATATCCCTGTCATACACACGGATATGGATATACATGTTGTGTGTAAAATGCAAGCACACGTATGACAACAGACACACACACAAGATTTATAATCTTGGAGGACTTTAAGGTTGGGAGTAAGGAGGATATTTCCTGAAATTTTTTAAACAGTTGATTTTTTTAGGGCATGTAAGATTTCATACTTAGATGAACCCCTAAGGATATACCAAATCACACACACAGTTCAGAGTCTGAGAAAGGCAGATTCAACAAATAATAGTTAAGTCTTTTTCTCACTAAAGGTGAAAGCACCAACCTGGTCTTAATAATGTACTTGATTAAGCTTTGTTACAGCTACAAATAAGACTGGTAATTCTTTTTGTTAGGAAGATACCAGCTGTTAGCAATGGAGAGAGTTGTTTTAAAGACAGGAAAGGTAACTGTATCATGAAGTGCCTAAATCCAATTTCCCAAGAAAATCTACATCCCCTCTTATTACTTAAGTGAGGTATTTTATCATTCAATTCATGTTCTCTGTAAGCCAACTCATTAATAAAAAAAATCTAGAAAAATCTCATTGATAAAACAATGAAGGATGAATTTTTCCCTTTAATGCAACTATGGAGCATACATTCTTAAGGTTCGTGGTGCCCGTTTGCATTTTTCCTTATAACTCATGTGTATGGAAACACAGAACTGCCTTTTGTTAAACTAAAATATATAGGAGTTAATGATCTTTTTGGATTCTTTTAAGGCCTTTAAATATAGCCAAGCTGAAGTAATAATATCTATGCTTGGTTTTGTTATTACGACAATAACAAGTTCTAGCTTGCAATAATATATAGTACTTAAATGGGACTAGGAAAAATGATATACTATTTTTTAGTAATTGATAAGTAGTGCATTTTTGTCTAATGTAACTAGAAATGCAAAAAAGAAAATGCTTTTCATACATATAAAACATACTCTATTTAATAAAGTATTTGCATAAAATTATATAATAGTTAAGCAAAATTAAAAAGAAAATAGCTTATAATATTCCTGATTAATTAGTTCCTAAATATAAAAACAACAAACGAAAGTGCCTTGCCATAAATAAAATTGTACGTTATACAATTGCATACTTTAGAAAAACTAAAGATCTTGTGACGCTGTTCTGAGGAATCTTTACATTTATAAAAATCGAAGGCCTAATTTTGCAAATACAACTTCCAAGCTGTATAAGCAAATCTCACATACATGAAAGGCACAGGATGACATCACGTTAAAGAACGTTATTTGTAAAGTTCATAAAATCTAGTCACAAATCACTGGAAACTTCATAAGGAATTTCAAAATTGCTTCTAACTTGATTTTGGGACTCAAATTGAGAGCCCAGATAGTCTTAATAATCACAATATAAATTCTTCAATTCAATGGAAATTTAGAGACAGACAAGCTTCTTATTTGGATTATGCAGTGTTGGTTACTACTCAGACTGGATACAGTTTCGTTTAACTTGAATTGTTTTCAATTTTTAACAGTTTATCTACTGTATTTTCCAGTTTTTTAAAACATTTTTCCATATTACTACAATTGTAAAGAGTCAATCATGGAAGAAGTTCTAAATCAAAGTTCTGCCCTACTGGCTTCCTACATTGGAATACAAATATACAGAAAGTGCTTTCAACAGAAAGTTCCATAGTTCTATAGTACCTGGTCAAAAGGCTTGCAAGGGACCAGGACTTGACTTGGTTTCTTTGGAGAAAAGCAGAGGCAAAGGAAGAAATAAACTTTAAAAAAACTCTTAAAAATTCATTTATGAAAATGGTGTTTGCTTCTACTTAGATTTAGTGCTATGGAAAATAACTGAGGCACAATGAAACTAAGGGTACAGAACGAATTAATCAGAAATAAAAACTATTTTCAGTGTAATCAAAACTTCCACCATTAGATAGCATGGCTATCTCCTTTCCATTATAAACACCGGGGACCTGCCAGTCAAAATATGTTCACGGACACTACAAAGAGTGATATTAAAATAGCGTTATAACTAAAATCACATAACCTCCCATGAAATTGCTGGCATTTTTGCTAAAGTAAAAGTAACTTCAAATCAAGAGTATGTTATTAAATCTCTGGAGGACAGTTAGTTTAACAACGATAATGTACGTTTCTCAGTTTGTGAGACGAACTCTAGCACACCCACACCACTCATTCACATCAGTAGTTGATATTATTTCCAATTCTAAGGGTTTGGTAGAATGTTGGATATGACTCTTCCAAGAATGAGCTCTGCTAGTGGTGAGCAGGTGAGCAGAGCGGTGCTGTGACCGCCGACAGTGCTGCCTGGGTGGGCCCAGCCATCAGGACTCCAGCAGTGCATGCCATCTGCAGACTTGCTGTCCTTTAGACTCCTTCATTTCAGTCCAGTGACTGAGTTCCTCTTCCCCAGAACTGTTCAGACCTAGAGAAATCCAGCCTATCATCTCCTTTCTTTTCATGCTGCGTTTGTTATACACAGACAGGATAAGTGTCACATCAGACAGTTGGAAAAGAGCCACTTGGAACACGAAAGTTTCCTTATACACTGGATTCGGCTGCCCTCTGCGGATGGATGTCTTGCATTTGGACATCTCTTGACCCATGGAATTCAGCAGTGTTAACTTAACATACGTATCTAAAGGGAAAAAAAGACCAACATATCGCAAATATCATTTGAAACAAACTCAAAATAATTTTCTCATATAAGTGCTGAGAATATTAAATATTTACACTTATAAGGAGGATATGGTATATACAATATATAATGGAAATTTAACTAATTCCATTTTGATGTACATGCTTATAAAATGTGACAAGTACAAAGAATGCAAAGTAGGCAAAAAATATTTTGGGAGTAATAATATCTTACCCTCACTATTTCTACATGATAGAATTTAAAGGTACACCTTACAGCCCTTCCTCCCCACCCCCGCCGCCCACAGCACCTCTACGACCTCCCCTGCCATCACCATCCCCCTTAGCTCTACCAGCAGGACATCATAGCATTCATAAACACTTAGCAAGCTCAGTTAGCCACAACACTGGAAAGCATTCCACTGTGTTTTCAGAGAGAAAGAGTAAACAAACAAATAGAAATGAAGGCAAATGGTAAAGAGGAGAAGAGAGACAAGAATGCAAAGATGACATCAAAACAGCTTAGGATGAAATGTCAAAAAAATCTCTGCATGGATGTGGTTTTTAAATATATTTTTAAAACATGTAAGGGCTAAAATGAAGCCAAATGCATTAAGGGTTCAAAGTTTAGCAAACCAAGTAAAACTTTCTCCTGGTTTCATGCAAGAGTACATTTAATGTGCTTTTTGGGGTAGTTCAAATAAACACTACAGGGTTTCTTTTAGGCACAATTTAATGTGAATTTTTAAGTATGATATCTTAACTACTTTTATGAGTTAGAAAAGAAATTGATGCAATGTTTAGTGTACAAAGTGAAACATAACATTTCAAAGACTGATTATATTGTGGGAGATAAATCCTCTCTTTACAAGATTGTGCTTTCGAGTTCTTAAACAGACTCATGCAAATGATCTTCAGCATGTTGATCCATCATGTGTACTTCATATTGAGATTTCAATTAATTTTAAAGACAATTGCCATGTTTTCATAAAATATTTCTGTTGTATAAATCAAAATACCACATGGAAAAACAAAAAATTTTATTTCAAAAAGTTTTGCTTATTTTATTATACTCTGAATACCATCATCCATAATCAGAGATAAATTCTTAGTTAGTTTTATTTGAGGTACCACAGATAATAAATGTGCATTTTTTCAGAAACCAACATGGTGGACAGCTTCACTGCTGGCAAGTTTTAGGGTATTTTGTTTTTGCATGAAAAGACAACATCCAATTAGCCTCTACAGGAACTCACCTCGGATTATATAAACCTGTCCACCTATCAAGTGTTTTAGACAACAGAACAGTCCATCTGACAACAGGGGGTGGAAAGCAGTAAAAGAAATAATGACCAGATGTCAATTGTTGGGTGAAAGAGGGTCAAAGGTCAGAATTAAAGAGGAAACACTGTTCACTGGAGTGGAAAAACACAGAACTTTAGCATTTTAATTCAGGTAGAGGGTTGAACAAAGGATTGTCGGGTAAATTTCATGAAAGGAAAAATTTTAAGTCATTGTGTAATCCTTAAAATTACACTGTTTTAAAGGGGGACATCTTTATAATGATACCCTCTTGGTCTTAAAGCACATTGAACATAGAATCATGCAAATTATCAGATATAAAAGGCTGAATAAAAGTTACTATCAGATCATTATTGTTACACTAAATTTTAAGTTCATCCATGCAACATTTAATATTTCAAATAGCTTTATTACTCCCAATGTAATATGATATTGTTATGCAAAAGAAAATACAACTATCACAATTTTTGCTCTTTAATGTTGCTATCATTTCTTTGGATAAAACTGGGCTTATTCAATTTATAATATATTCAAAACTTAGAATCTAGATATATATGAAAGGGCCACAATCATATTACTATACATAATTTAGAACAGACTAATGGAATTTTCTTATATTTTACTATATAAATATTGTACTTTCATATAATCATTTTAAAATTGACTTACTAGTTACTTACTAGTTATTTTCTGGTTAGCATTATTAATCAGTCTTATATAAAATAATGACAACTGCTGTAACCCAGTCTCACAGGGAGACTGACTCTGTACCTGGATGATAATCTTTCCTAAATTACATACCACCAGCCCTGCTCTTGCTCCTTTTCAATTCTGATTCTGACTTCTTTATCTCTATCAGAGTATCGCTTTATTCTGCTACTCTTTAACACTACCAATGAAGCACTTGCCCCCCAAAATCACTAAACTGTTAGCTAAAGCATGAGTAGCAAAAGATGGCTTCTGGCTCAGGGTGGTCTCAAGTGATGTTTTATCCGGTACAGTTCGAAACATCTTTGCACTGGGTGTCTTAGGCTGGAAAGACACTCCTGCTGTGGCCGGTACCTCAGCGTGGTTTATCTTCCCATTTCAATTCTTTCTCATACAGGTTATCTCTAAGGCTATTTAAGTCCCACTTCCTAGTTCGTTTACTCTAGGAATGGCTTTTTTACTCCTATTGCACTTCCTTTTTGAAATGAAAAAATACATGATAATAATTCTATCTGTCTTCTATGCATCTTTGTCAGATCTGACAATGCTGTGAAAGACATGACCTTAGCTTTACTAATGAAGAAGAGACTGAGATCATTTGCCTAAGAGCAGAAATATGAAAACACTTTAGCCTTCAGACTTTTAATTCAGGGGTAGGTGCCTTCTATGATACATAGAAGAAGCAAGCTTCCCAGCATTACTTGGTATAAACCAAATATATTTTTATGACTTTTCACCTCCACTGAATAAATTTTTTATGACACTTAGAATCAAAGTCCACTTCATTTAAGGGTAGACAGTGTTTCCCCTCCTTTAGTAACTGCTTGATTCCTGGAGTGAAAGAGTACATTAAGCAAGTCTGTGAGAATCTGTAAGATGGTGTTATTAGTCAAGATTTCCTTTCACATTTTTAGGCAGGGCATTAATAGTTCTAATTTCACAGAGGTACAGAGATGTTGCTGTCTTCCCAGTTTGCCGCTTACAGATATCAACAAACAGTTTTAGAGCTACACTGGGGGGTGATTTCTCTGCTCCAGGGACCTGCTCTGCCATCTGAACCAAGGACGCATTAAGGAGAGACGGCAGAGTGGAAAGGGGGTACACAGGCTGCTCTGCTCTGCCTCGGACCACACAGCAACTACCAAGCTCTTTCTTCTTCTGTCTTCCCCTCATTTCACAGAAGGAAAGACTGCTGAGGGTATTAATTTATGAACTTAGTTTTAAAAATTTTTATCTTTTTGTAGTGTTGGGGATCAAACCAGGGTCTCATGCACACTAAGCATGTACCCTCTAACTGAGCTTTACCCCAAAGCCCTGTATTTTTAAAGGGGAAAAAATGTAAAGAAACAATTTGTTCTTAAATTATTACAGGAGATAAAGAAGTAAATACATTAGTTCATAATACTGCATGCAGACAGAAAACAACACTAATTTTCAGTTAACAATAAGAGCTGCACATATTTCTCTTCATGTTTGGTTATTGCTTACTTATAAAAAACCTTTTTCTGGCATTAAAAGATAATAACTATGATAGGACTGATTTATTCTACAAACACTATAAAATTAAAATTCCTGTCACCATACAATTAATATTTTGAATTTCAAATTTTTCTACTTCCCAAAAGACTGGAAATAGATAACATGAAACAGATTAGCTGATGATTCACCATTTGAATTTGACTGGTTAAGACCACAATGACAGGACTGAAACCCCCAACGCTGAAAGTCCCATAAGTATAGAAAGCATCTGAATTAAAACACGTTTGCACTCACTGGGTGGTCTGTTTGCTGCCAGGTTTTTGAAGTGGCTGCCTTTTATCACTTCTGCTGATAGTCTTCCTGTGGTGGCGTTGTAAAGCAGGCCAATGAGTATCTCCGGAACCGAGCTGTGTTCTAGAGACTGACAAGAGGACACGCTCTCCGTGCAGGACATCTCTGATGCGCTCACTTGGGAGTCACAGCCCTGCAAACCACAAATGGAATTTTCATAGTATTGTGCAGAAAGAGACATATTAAGAGATACTTAAAGCTGTGTTCACTGCAATGAAGTAAACCATGATGAAGATATCTTGCAAACCAGACTCTCCAAATATCAGATAAATACCATCCGCAGATAGTTTAGTCCCTGGTTATATCTTCCTTGAACAGGAGCCAGAGAAGTAACAGAAGATGACAAGGCTCATAAATTCCTGTATATTCATATGCAAACCAGGAAGATAAATTTCTTAAACTAGATATTAATGAACTCTTTTATGAATGTGAAAAACTGTTCTCTAAAGAGTTATCAACCTTGAAAAAAATTGATGCCAATTCAGATTCAATTACATAACATGTCTTCCTTCACTGTGCCATTAAAGACAAAGATAGGTACACTCTCAGTAAGTGGACAAAACAAACTATTGTTTATAAGCCAACATCGAAAGTGCAGAGATGGAGGGAGTTTCCAAAGATGGCGGATTGGTAGGTAGCAGGAGAGAGATCCTCTCTGAGAGAGACAGCTTAAATGCCAGAATTTAACACCCTGGAGAGACCCAAACAGAGACAGATGGACTCTCTCAACCCAGGAATAAACTAAAGTTAAAAAAAAAAACCACTCAAATATGAAGTCCCGGGGCTACCATTAGTGAAGCTAAGATCAGCAAGCACGGTGCCCTCCCATGCGACTGGCTTGAGTGGCCGGAGCATGGAGCTGAACATCCCTGCGTGCAGCTCGCCTGGACCTGACCCTGCACACGACCCACCCAGAGGCACCGTGAATTTGCGCCGCAGTCGCACTGACGTCGGAAGTCTGGGAGCCCAGCAGTTCACAGGGACCAGCATCAACACGCGGTGAGTGATGGGAATAAGACCCTCCCACGGGAAAGGGGAAACCAACTGGAAGACATTTTGGATTTGGGCAGGACAGCCTTAACTCCATAAGGAAGTGGCTTCAGTTGGTTGCTCCGCTCGCCGAGTGGATTGGTGGAATCTGCTTGGATTGGGCCGTGCCCCTGGCTGGGCCCAGTGGGTTGCTACAAACTAATTCCCTGATCACAGTTGCACATTGACGCAGTGAAGGCCTGCAAAGGTTGACTGGCCGGGAGGAGAGGAGCCAGCACACACAGAGCTTGCTTGAACTTCACTCTCTGATAGCAGCCGGCAGAGGGCAGAAGCCCCTAGTCTGCGTGCTCCAGAGGAGCCTTAATCAACAAGAAAAGGGGCTGGGAATTACACTGTACACTTGTATGGAAGGAACCAAAAACATGACAAGAGGGAGAAATAAGAAAAAACTCCCAGCCCCCAACGCTGAAAACATTGATCTAGGAGAGATAAACACAAAAGAGATTGAGGGCAGCAAAAATGCAACATCAAACACAGTGGTAGCGGACATAAAGAGGTATCTTCAGGACCTCGTAAGTGGGATCAAAACTGAAATATTAATTCAAATTAAACAAGAGATAAGATTAATAAAAGAAAGGCTGGGCACCTCTCAAGAAGACACAAACAGAAGAATGGAGGAACACAAAAGGAGAGAAACATTTAATGAAGAAAACAAAAAAAAAACCCTAGAATTCATGAAGCAAATTCAAAGAGATTATCAGGAAACTAAAGACTCCATAGAAAACTGGCAAAACTGCTTAAAAGAAACCAAAGATAAACTATCAAAAATCAAATGCAGGCTTGCAATGTGTGATCATGAAAGGGAAGATCTCTTAAAAATAACAAGGGAGCAGGCAGTAACAACTGGAAGGCTAGAGGACGACAAGAGGATCTATAACTTAAGAATAAAGCATGTGAATGAAGAAGCAGGAGTCAAAACAGGAATTGCAAAGGCTATTCACAGAAATCATTAAGGAAAATTTCCCAAGCATAGAAAAAAGAAATGATATACAGATGTATGAATCATACAGAACTCCAGCCATCTACAACCCAAACAGAGCTACACCCAGACACATAATAATCAAGTTCCCAGAAATTCAATATAAGAACAGAATATTAAAAGCCATCAGAGAAAAGAAACAGATCACCTATAAAGGAAAACCCATCAAAATCATGGCAGACTTCTTGACACAGACCATCAGGTCAAGAAGAGCTTGGAGTGAAGTAATTCAAGCCCTGAAGGAGAACAACCTCCAGCCCAGATTGATGTATCCTGCAAAACTCTC